>VWZW01001228.1:1749766-1900414 GCA_013397115.1 Edolisoma coerulescens
CTGTGGTTGCCGATTACAATACAAAAAATCATCTTCTGTGCTGAATATTCTAATTTCTATTAACCAATCTAGAACATGCTATAAATCCTACTACATTAGCATATAGCCTATAAGAATCATTGCCTTACCATATGGCGTTATATTTTAAACCTTAAAATCTGCTTTTTGGACTTTCTGCCACATTGACAGGGTCTGTTTTGACCCTCGGACTTGTCAGCAAACAGAGGGTTTGGTTTTATTAAAGGGGGATTTCTTTCAGTCGGCCATACCATTGTTTTCCAGTTGTTCAGTAACTGGAGTTTGGTATCTCAAAGCTTGTCTTCATTTCAATCTCGCTTGTAGTTTCCATGTTGTCAGCATCTTTTGCTATGTGAACATATTTATAAGTCTTTCCTATTTCATCTTCCGCAACAGCTTCCCATGAACACAAGCCATTATAGAATCTTAGAATGTTAAGGGGTTGGAATGGACTTTAAAGATCATCTAGTCCCCAACCCCGCTGCCACGGGCAGGGACATCTCCCACTAGACCAGGTTGTCAATGCCTCATCCAACCCGGCCTTGAACACTGCCAGGGTCGGGGCATCCACAATCTCCCTGGGCAACCTGTTCCAGTGGCTAACCATCCTCACCGTACAGAATTTCTTCCTCACATCTAACTCAAGTTTCCCGTCTTTCAGTTTGTAGCCATTGCTCCTGGTTCTATCACTACAGTTCCCGACAAAAAGTCCCTCTCCAGCTTCCTTGTAGTGCCACTTGAGATGCTATAAGATCTCCACGCAAGCTTCTCCAGGCTGAACAACCCCAACTTTCTCAGCCTGATTTATCGGCCACCAGACCAGCTTGAAAAGACCAAGAGTACTATTACCTTCACTCCTTTAGGAAACACGATTAGGGCAACCGAGCCGCGTGGGTGCCCGTTACCTCCCCCCATCCCCGCGCATCCTTTGCCCTCCTACTCCCTCCTTTCCCTTCAGGGCCCAGCTGCTGCTCCCCAGCCAGGCTGCCGCGGTTGCCCCGGGCCGGGGGTGGCCTGCCCCGTCTCACACGCACCTCCGCACCGGCCCCGGCTCTCGCACCGGCCCCGGCTCCCGCACGAACGCCGCCGCTCCCCAGCAGCGCCCGCCCCGGGCGGCAGGAGCAGCGCGGGTGCTTCCGGGGCAGCGGCCCCGCGCCCATTGGGCAGCGCGGCGGATTTGAACGCGGCCGCCGCGCCCCGGCCCCGCCAGCCCGGACACGCCGCGGCAGCGCCGGCTGAGCGGCAGCGCTCCGGGACCGCGCTGGGGGCACGGCAGCGGGGCCCCTGGGCCGCCGCAGCCAGGAGCTTTCGGCGGCCGTGGTAATGCCAATTCCGGCTCCTGGGAGTTAGGGGCTGCTTCGCAGGGTTTTTTGCTTGTTCCGGCCGTTTCGCTGGGAGTAACAGGTATTGTCCCTCGGAAACCTCTCGGAGTGGGGAGAAAGAAAAGCCTCCGGAGCGGTTTTACTCTGCCCCACGCTGACTTGCGGCCCACCTGTTTCGTCGTCTGTGACCCCCATGGGATGCTCACGTTATAAAGTGGGCTGTCCGCTTCAAGTATTTTGGAGAGTAGGAAGGTGCTGTTACAGCCGTGCTCGTTTCCCAATGTCTCCTGTCCTCCTTGTCCACACTTCCTCACTTTTTAGAGTCGTGCTAGTTACCAAAAAACAAACGCACTGTGCGCTCTGCCTCAGCTGTGTGAAGAAAGGTCAAAGGTTGAGTTTTGTCTTTTGGAAGTAAATGGAATGGGTGTTGCTCCTGTACTGTCACTGCAGTGTTAGGGAACTTTGTTTCAGAAAAGAACAAGTTTAAAGGCAAATTTGGAGTACATTGTCACGTACCTTGTCTCGACAAATGCAAGAAGTTGAGAAAGACCAAAGCATGAAGTACTCCAATTATTGTCAGGGGGGATAATGGCTTATAGAATTTAAAAAAAAAAAAAAAAATTGGAGAAAAACTATATAGGTAACAAAAGTGTTTAGAGTTAGACGTCTGTGTTAGTAAGTCTTAGAAGTATTAAATCTCTTTTTTCCAGGTTTGAAACATCCTCATAGGCACTCATCTGAATGTACAGCAAATGCAGAAAGTACCGAAGACACTCTGAGGCTGCTTTTGGAGACAAAAAGACTGTCATATTTGTGATAACATTCCTTTATGTTGGCATAATGTACAAAGAAAGTAAGGGCTTCAAGAAGGCGTTACATACATAAGCACTTTTAACCCCTTATCATCACAGTTGCTCTGTCAGAGTGAGGCAATTCTGGTTTAGTTGGAAGAGTTTATTCTAGGAACTTGATCTTTAAGAATATACAATAGGGTTTGCACAGCTTGTTGGGAGGCGAAGACCTGCATATGCCTCTGGCATAGTTCTGTTCATTTTTCTCTTGATTATCTCTATCTTCTACTCTGGACAATGGTTACTTTGCAGCAAAAAATTTTACACTTGGTGAAGTGTTTCAGAAGACAATGGCCTTTATTTTCTAACTCTGAAAGGACTACTGTGTGTGGAGCAGACTGCATGTTGATGGCGTTACAACTGTCCATGGCTGAAGTCAATAAACAGGTTAGCTTTCTTTTCATTGTGTTCTCGGTACATCTCAGACTTGGTTACCTTGCTGCACTTAGTGCTTAGGCACCAACTTGAAATGGCTGTTTTGGTCACTTCACTGCTGTTTGTTAAAACAAGATGTGTCTGAGGGCCAGATGTAGCAAGGCAAGAAAATCAACATGATTAAGTGCCCTATTGAATCAGGGCTTAGAAAAAGGAGCTGCAAGACAGATGGGAGGATGGAAGTGCTTTACGTGTATATTTAAGCTCCAAACTTTAAACATTAGTGTATTTCTGCTGGTCATGTAATGTCTGTTTATTTCCATCCAATGTTTCTTTTGTGCTGTAGATCAGGGTGGGAGAACTATGGCATTTGGGGTGCATCTTTTTTCTCAGTGCTCCGAAAATGTTTTGGAATGACATGAGAAGAACATGAGTATAAAGCTGATTTGGTATAGTCTGCATGAGTCATATTTACCACAGTCCATTCTTGGCCGGTGCTTTTCCTGACACTTGTCAGGTAAAGATCTATATGTACATATAAGTTGTGTGTACCCAGTACCAGTAGGAATTATATGGCTTTCTTTGTGTGTATACATGAAGTGTCTGTAAAATGGTGAAGGGGAGGTATAACTCTAAAGTGTCTCTGAAAGAATCACTATGGCTTGTCGGAGCTGGGGGATGTCTGAAACATACCAGAAACAGTTGCAATATACAATCAGGCCTTTGCCTGTGTCACATCTATTGAGAACTATTGCAATATTTGTTTTAATAACCTAAAGATATCTTTTTAGGTCAATTAACTTAATTATCGACGAAAACAAATGACTGCTGTTGGAAGACTTAGTCAAACATTGCATAGTAAATCAAACGTGTAGTACAAAGCTTTAGTTTAAGAAAACCAAAACAAACATATGAAATCAACAAACATAACCAGAAATGAAAGAACCACATTAAAGTGAAATCCCGAAACCAATAAAAAACCCAACCAAACAGAAAACCTGCTTCAGTTTGTGCATCAGAAAAAACTTTGTAGTGTGAAATGTGCAGACTGGGGGTGTCTCTTGTCTAAACATTAAGTATAAAACTGATTAAGTCATCCCTCACTGTCAGAAACATTACAGCAAGGATACTAGAATGCCCAGATGCTACATTTTTACTTTATAGAATGTAGTAAATTCCAGCCAGGGGCCTGGTATCCTCACAATACCTGTGTAGGTAAAATGAGAAAATTAGTGTGCACCAAAATTAACTCTTGGAGAACTGATAAAAGACAATGATCCAAAACTACACATGGAAGTGATCACTGTTTGTCATGTTTGTTGTGATTCTCAAGGGAAAACTACAGTTTTCCAAAGCCAGCTCTGGGAACTAAAATGTGTTGTTCTGTTGTATGCCAGAACTTACAGACATGAAAAGGTTATGGTTCATTGCTCCCCGTTTTCCTTACGATAAGTTTTTTCCTTCTACTAGAGGTAATTAATTTGTTCTACTTTCTCCTTTTATTTTTTCTCCTCCAGATAATATTCCTCTCTTCTATAAATATATTTTCTTTCAGAGATGATCTGACAAAAATTATAGCAGTTATTTTAAATTAATTTAATTTCAAAATATATAGCTTCTCCTTCAGATCTGAAGAAAGAACAAGTGTTCAAAAATCTGATTTGTTTTTTCTGATTATACTAGTTGGTCTAATAAGGCAAACCTTGGCTTGCATATGTAGATTAAAACTATTTTAGCATTTGCATGTGCTGCTTCTGAAGCACAATTTCCTTAGATTTTATCCATTTTGAAGTTCACAGTGTAAAAGCAAAATATGTCTGGTTTATTTTGTTCAGCACAGAAACCTCAATCTAAGATGCAGAGTATTACAGTCGTAGGCATGTCCCTTGTTAGGTCTCTAATTTAAATACAATAATTTTGTAGTGTTAACATAATGCCTGTAGAACAGAAATCTATTATGATAAAGTCAATTACTGCAATAAAAATAATTTCATTAACACAGGTTATTGAGTGGCTGTATTGAGAAAAACCCAACACATCCAACCCATCACAAACAACCAAAATACTCTTCTCTTTCTTTAGGAGCCTGGACAATTTTAATGGATTTGGTGTTTTAACTGTTACCTGTATCTGCAGTGGAAATGAAAAATAACAAAGCTTTTTTGGAGAACTCCGGAAAAGTTTAAAAGCCTCATAATCTATTAATCTTAAATTTCACCAGAATAAGGGTAGCAAACAATGTGATAAACACTGATCAAATAGCAGGGATGAAAGACAAGAAAGGAAAAAAAAAAAAAATCTATACTTTGAATTCCTCTGAAAATACTTTGGTTACCAGCACAGTTGTAGCCATGTGGCTTAAAGACAGGTGGCATAAGGTCTGTGGTGGAAGCAAATACCTTTTACTTAGATTGATTAGTACAGATCTAGAATCTAGGAACATTCAAGGGGAAGAACCTTCCTGAAGGTTTGAAATAGGAGTAACTGTTCTCAAGATGAAGTTCAGCTGAGAGTAATTGCATTAAGTTGACTGTTTGCACCTGTGGACCAGAAGGGGTAGAAGATGAGCCATTAGGTCAAATAATCACTTGCCTTTTTCAGGCTATGGTTGTTTTAGCTAGGGGGATGGGTAACTGACGTGTATAAAACAATTATTTTTCCAGAATTTGCGAGTTTAAGTTGCCTGACTTGTCTTAAATGTGTTGTAAATCTCTTCTAGAATGAGAGCTTTGATACTGAAGGAAAAAGTGCTTCATTGTTGATTTTAGAAATATGCTTTACCTTTAGAAATTTGTGTTTGTATATTTCTGGTTCTCCATAAAAGCAGTTTTGGTGTGTGGTTTAGTTCTATTCTGTGCTTCCATGAGTGCATTTTGTATGCTGTCTGAAGATGTATGTTCTGTTCAGTGTCTTGTGTTTCTTAAAATGTTTTCTCAAATTGTTCTGTTTCCATGCTGGCAAATGAAGAAAAATGCAGAGTTGTTTTATAGTGTAACTCCCTTAAACTCCTCTATCTGTCTCACTTTTGGTAATGAGACACTCCTAACTAACTTTGTAGCAATTTTATATGGTATATTGGTTGTAATCTGTTGTAATGATGCTACTAAGAGACGTTGTCTTGGCTGTTCTTCAGCATGATTAATTTTTCGCAGGATCACAGAGTGTTGAAGTGGGAAGGGACCTCTGGAGGTCATCTTTTGCAGCCTCCCTCAAGTAGGGCAACCTGGCAGTGCCAGTTGCCCAGGACTATGTCCAGGTGTCTTTCAAATTGTCTCTGAGGATGGAGACTCCATAACCACCCTGAACAACCTGTGCCAGTGCCCAGGCATCCTTGAAGTAAAAAAATTATTTCCTGATGTTCAGAGGGAGCCTTCTGTGTGTGTTTCAGTTTGTGCCCATTGCATCTGTTCCTACTGTTGGGTACCTTAGGAAAGAGCCTGGCTTCATCCTCTTTGCCCCCTCCCTTCAGATGTATTTATGCATTGAGGAGATCTTCCCTGAGCATTCTTTTCTCCAGACTAAACAGCCCCAGCTTTCTTAGCCTTTCCTCATATGTGCAGTGCTCCTGTTCCTTAATCATCTTTGTGGATGATAAGAGAACTTTTTTGGACTCTCTCCAGTGTGTCAGTGTGGCTCCCTCATACTGAGGAGCCCAGAACTGGACACAGTACTTAAATGTGATCTCAGCAGTGCCGAGTAGCCTTCTCTACAAGGGACAGGCTCTTCTTTAGAATAAAGTTTGGGGTAATAATAATTTCCCTGGATTTCTTTTTAAATGAAATTATATACTGAGGCTCTCCTACTGTCTTTCCCACACCCTGTGTAATCAAATTGTAACTATAAGTTAGTTTCACGTATTTTTGTTTTGCTTAACAGCTGGAGTTGTTTTTGCTCTGTTAAAACTCTTGTTACTTAAGTCTTGATGCTTCTTCCCTAGCTCATCAAAAGGACTTTTTCTTCTCCCTCCTCCCCCTCTCTGTAGTATTACAGGTGTCTGTTTTGAGGGGTAGAAGAGGAAGCAAGGATGTGGGGGGGTTTTTGGTTTGTTTGTTTCTAACCAGCAGGGTTCTAAATTTTCAGTCTTATGTTTTTACTACCACTATAATTGATAAAACACTTTAGAAAGTGCTGGTTTGTTGTTTGGATGAGTACAGTTTTTATTTTGCTTATTCTGTGATTCTGCTGTTGCAACTACTGTTCTACTGACCCATGCATACAATAGCTCTCTAGTCCTCCTTAAACAGAGCGTACCTCTGCTCTCTTTGGCCCTGGTACTTCTTCCATTGACACCTCCCCTCACCTACCTAAAGACAAAGGGGTTCAGTACCCATGCCATTGTCATTTTATTATTTTATAATATTGTCATTTCTCTAAGCTTGGGCTATCAGCCTGTAACTTCACTGCTTCTGCATATTGCAACCTAACAACTATGAGATGTCTACACACTTGTATTCACATGAACGAGTTTCTCAGTCTGGGCACAGCACTATCAACATGATGGGAAACTTATTAGAAATGCTGCTTTATCCTACTTTAATGTGCTTTATGCACCACACTTTGGGAACTCCTCTGCTGTGTGAGATTGTAGGCAAACAACGAAGGCTGAGCAGGACTAGAGGTGACAAGTTGTGCAGAACTGCACCACTCAAGGACAAAGCCAGAAAACAATGCTGCAGTCTAGGAGTATGCCTGGAAAGAATACAACTAGACCCAGTGCAGGGGTGGTGGTTAAGCACAGAAGTCTTTTACACCATATTCCAAAAAGGGTTGGTGAGCCTTTTGGGGAGGGTGGGAGCCAACATGTTGATGCTGAAGTGCACAACTTTCTGGTTTTTAAAACAATTTGCTGTCAAAATTGAAATGGATTTGCTATGTAGCTAGCACTAGAATACTTGCAATACCTACAAAATGTTAAAAAATTGTGTCTTTAAGCATGAAATGTTACTACTGGATTTCAGGCATTCTAAGATAAGAGTCCCAAGGAAACTTAATATACTGCGCTACCAGGAAGTAAAGATGCTTTATAATACCTTATTGGTTTTATTCCTATGAAATGAAATACTTGCTCTGCCTATGATGAAAACATATGACTTCTTGAACTTCCTTAAGCTATTAGCTAGTTGACAAATGCTTACTGCAAAACACCACAGTATTTTTAAAATTAATTTTAAAACCAGAGACTTGGCAAATTGACTGTGTAAGTAATGGAATATGCCATCACAGTGAATGCCTGATCACAAAGGTTAATATCTGGAATGCAATATTTGGATTTAAAATATTTTTGCAGCACTAATATAAACTTTGCTAATCTCTGCAGGCCCTTGATCTGGTGAGGAAAGGTTTTGATTTATTAGATACCTTATGAAGTTGTACTTTAACTTGCTGCTCCTGAAGGATTTTGATTCAAAATAAAGTGAGAAAACAACATTTTTTTCCCATCTACTGCTGCTTTGATCTGTTTAAATTGGGTTATAATATGATTATATGTTTAGTTTTTTGAGGGGCTGAAATGAAAATCAGGTGCTTTTCAGAAAACATATATGCCATTTTAATGTTCTGGTGATTGTGGAATAACATGTAAGCTCAGAATGCTGATTTATCATAACCCATGCACAAATTAGAAGGCAAAAAAGTTCTCTGAAGCTAATATGTGTGAGTGTTCTTTTATTTTCACTTGTAGTTCTTTGCCTACACAATATGAAAATAGATGCTTTCCATGATTTTGGAATCGTGTATTTAACGAGATCTATTGAGAAAGTTGTGCTAAAATGTTGGAACCCAGAGGAGGGATCCTTTGGGCTGGAACAGCTTAAATTATTAGAATTTCTCATGTTTTCTTATTTCATGTTGTGTTCTGTTGCTAATGGTGTTTTAAGTAATTAATTAGCTTAATGTGGAAATATCAGGACATAGAATTAAACCTTTGCTCTAGACAGGAGCCATCTGCCATTATGGACAGTACAAAGCAAGGCTTGTCGCTTGGTCACAGGGCATTTCTATCATGTTTCATGGTAAATTGCAACTCTTTTTTTTTTTTTGCTTCCATGCATTGGGGAATGCTTTAGATACCAGTAGTGTGGACAAAAGTTTACCAGCAGGGAGTGGGGACTGATACTCAGTTTAAAGAGCAGGGTGTGGACAAAAATGAGGAGTCAAGTTGTGAGAGAGAAGGTGGTAAGGGCAAGTAGTTGGAGGAGAAGGCAGAGGGGCACATGGAACATAGTCTAATAATTTTGTCAGGAGGAGTGTAGTCTATACTGTATAGTTAATGTTAATTACAGTACCAGTAACAGAGGGGTGTGCATGGCTTTAATGGATTTATTAGAACTACGCAGCAACACTGTCAATATCAGGCTAAAGTATAACTGTATTAACACAAGAAAGAAAAGCTTTTTTTTTAATTGACATGTTTTCCCAGTTTACTGCTTGAAGCAAGGTAAGGGAGCCATATTTACTGCCTTTGGGAAGTAAATGCCTGCCATGCTGAAAACTATTTCTGTAAATGAAGAACTTCATGCAAGAAGTAGTCATGCAACATTCAGAGTATTTTGTCATGAGTAAAATTTGATATACATGCCTGGTATTTTAAAGATCAGGAACAAATACTGACAGAATACAGCAGAATTAACTGTAAATGCAAAGCAGTGGAAGAACTTCAACTGTAAGTAAGACTTCGTTTGCGATAAATTTAAATTATAATAGATTTTCAAATATATATGCAGCTTGCTTTAAATTTATTTTCAAAGCTATGCTGAATATGAAACATAATATTTTTTTGCTTATTTTGGTTCTGTTAGCACCATGGAGACTTCACAGTATCACTTAGTGATGTGTTGGAAACTTGGAACTATTTGTTACATGACAAACTGGGATTATCATATGAAAACATGAAAGAACCTGAAAATTATGCTGATGTGAAAAAAGCCTATCATGCCTTCTTAGCAAGAAGCAATATGTTAGATCTAATAGACATATGTCAGAAGTGCTATACTCTTGAAGTTTTACCTGAAGATGAAAGCATATCCCCTGTGAGTATCATGTTTGTTTGACCTCTTATATTGTTTTGACATATTTTTCATTCCAGTTATGGATTTATGACACTTCTGATTATACACAGGAGCTCTGGATTATTCACAAGTTACTTTATTTTTCTATTGATGAAGCACTTATGTTTAAATTACTAAATATTATAAAGAGGTATTAAATTCACTCAAAAATTATTTCTCTCTGTTGTCCTGCTGAATAGTAAAGTCCCACAACTCTTCTATGAATAAATCACTCCTTGCCATAAATTGAACTGAGAAATAAACTGTAGAGATTTGATAAAAGTGGAACAAAGCTTAGTAATTAACATGCCATGGAATTTTGGTTGTATGTTGATGTGCAGCCAAAATATTTTTAATGATTACCATTTTGAAAATACTGTGCTCTTCAAACAAAAACTGCTGTATAATACATGTATTTTCATGTTAGATTTTTTTTCCCAGAAGTTCCAGTTCAGCCACTCAGTCACAGCTCCATTGTAGTTTATTGCAGGTCTTTTGTTTGTTTGGGGTTTTTTAATGTGTTTTTCTTTTCCTCCCTCTTTTCATGGGGAAGATAGAGAACTTGGGTGGGTTAATGAGCTCTTCCTAAACTTGGCATAATGTATTAAATGTTCTCCAAAACATAAGCAGTGGCTTTTAGTGCAAGTGTATGACATAACTGTTTGAGGTAATTTCTAAGTTAATTTGAATCTTACACCCCATTTCTCTACTAGAACAGTTGTATGGTTAAAGACTGAAACTAAAAGTAGGTTGTAAGGGCTGTGCTAACCTCAAACACTAGCAAAGTGGCGGAGAGGTAGGTTTACACCAGGTTTTAAAACCACTTTTGCTTTCTAGTCATCTGTGTATTTAACTTTATTCTGATCTTTTTATTAAAGGTTCAACTGTTGGAATTTATTTCTGGTGTAATGAATGCACAAGAAAATAATGGTTCTGTTCTTTCTACTCCTACACAAATCAACAGACAGGGCCAGGAGCATATGAAGGTAAAAATTATTTTTATCTCTTGTAATGTCCTGTATCTATTGAAAAGATGAAATATAACATAGTTTTATTTTCCAGTTATTGTTATTCAAATGTGGCTGGGTTAAGAAAAATAAAACCTGTGTATTCAGACTCTGTATCACTTGAATATATTGTAGTTGTGTATGGGGCATGTGCTGGAATTTATATTCTGGAAGACAGTCCAGAATGGCAGGCACTTGATGTAGAATAAATTTTTCTACAAGTACACCATCACTCAAACATTGTCTTGACTAAGCATTAAACAAGTGAAGTAATCTCCTTTGGTTTAATTTTATTAGCTTGTGCTCCTTTACATATGGAAGAAATCTGAATAGCCGCTGTATTGGTAGCTGTAGCAAAGCAAACAAGGCTTGACTGTCCCAATAGAGGACTCTCTAGAAGTACTGATTCTTTCCCTTTACCCTTTCAACCACCAAAATAAGAATCTCTGAATATTCTCTAACAGTGTTTGAAATGCTGGAGCTTTAGTCATTGCTGAGTTTGCTTTTTTCCTAATAAATGGCAATTTGAAATCAAATTTTGGGTATAACTCAAAATATTTCTGAACAAGGAAGTATTTTCTGAGCTGAGGTTCTCCCCTAAATAGCACTTCTACCACTTCCACAGTGGCTTTCTTGCTGTTCTGACTTGTGCAGTAAAAATATTCTTTGCTCTTTTTTCTTCCTCTGAGGACAGTCTTTGCAGACTGTCAAGTGTGCATGTTTGATTTTGTTACTACAGTTTGTTGTATGCATTCTGTGGTATAAGAAGATATTCCATAGCAGATATGTTTTCTTGTTATGTATTCTTCTATTAATGGCCTTTTAAAATTTTTTTTTCTTTTTCTTTGCTTGTGACAAAACTGCGTATTCTTCTATTCTGGGACTGCTGTTCTCACAGGATCCAGAACAGTGCTGCAGTATTAGCAATTACAATGTTATATTTTGGTTATGTGGGTGGAGCTGGGTCACAATTTATGTCCAGACTCAGTGGAGTTTCTTTGATTGAATCCCCTGAATGCCAAGAGAAAAAATTACTGAATCTGTGGCAGAGCTGGCAAGTAGTTTAAAATCTTAGTCTTTTTGAAGTTGATGACAGAATTCTTACGTGGTTCAATGGTGCTAGTATTTGCCTTGAGATAGACAAGGAATGTCTGTGAGGGGGTTTCTAAATAGAAATTTATAACCAATTTTAATATCTAGAGATCCAACCCTCAAACACCTTGTGAATATTCAAGTACCATATATGCAATTCTAACTTATTTATTATGTTTCTTTTCATCAAGACTTCCAGAACCCTCATGCATAAAGTAGCACTATGAAATGATGCAAGGTGAATTCGTACTCTTCCAAAAATTACATCAGTATGTGTCTAATTAACTTTAAAATGAAATGGAACATAATTTAGCAGCAGGATGACCAATTTGTGTGATGTTTTCTTATGCAGGTGGCAATCCTGGCAAAGAAGTCTGTCTGTTCGTATTTAAGCCTTTTGGTGAATTCTAAGGATGATCTGGCATTGGCTCATGTTCTAAATGTTCCTGACAGAGGACTTGGTAGAGAAGCCTTCACTAACCTGAAACATGCCTCACAGGAGAGAAAAATGTCCATTTTCCTGGTATGTGTGTCAAATGTGAAACTTCCTGGAGGTCAATGAAGTAGATCTCTAAACAGTGAATGTGGCTTTAATCTAATATTCAACACTGATGTTTGCAAGCCAAGTCAAATACTACCATGAACATGATTTTGAAGCTAAAAAGGCAGTAGATTCTGTGGGAAGAAATGGGTGCTTATTTGGTCATGAGATCTCAAGATGGACAGAAAGAATAGTCTGTGTGTGTACCTCGAGAGTTCTAAAATGGGATCTTGGAAAAAAGGCATCGAGACTGTTCATCTGAAATAGTGACTGAAATCCCGAAAAGGTTTGGTGTCTTAAACCTGAATATAAGATAGGCTTTTGTTACTGCTTCTAAAATGTTGAAATCTTGGTTAATTGTGTCAAGTGAGGTTGTGAGTATGCATATCAAAAAAAAAAAAAACGGCAAAAGAAGGAAGGTATATCTGCTTACCAAATACCTCTAAAAGCAATTGTGGTGGGTTAACCCTGCCTGGGTGCCCACCAAAGCCACTCTATCACTCACTTCCACAGCTGGTCAGAGGAGAGAAAATATAACAAAATGCTCATGGGTCAAGATAAAGCTGGGGGAAGGTTGTTCAACAGTATTGTTGCAGGCAAAAAAGACATGACTAAAATTAGTTTACTTTTTGCCAATCAAATCAAGCTTGAGTAATGAGAAATAAAACCCATTCTTAAAACACCTTTCAGCCATTCCTCCCTTCTTCCTGGACTTAAATTTACTCCTGATTTGCTCTACCCTCTATCCCACAGTGGCTTGGGGATGGGGAGCCAGGGTTGCACTCAGTTCACCACACATTGTCTCTGCTGCTCCTTCCTCTGAAAGAGTAGGGCTGCTCAGACTCCTTCCCTGCTCCAGCATGGGCTTCTTCCCATCGGAGACAGTCCTCTGCAAACTTCTTCCCATGGGCTGCATTTCATTGCAAGCTGCTTCGCTGTGGGTCCCTTCCAGGGTATGCAGTGCTTCAGGAACTGACTGCTCTAGCATGGAGCCCCCCAGGCTCACAGGTCTTGCCAACAAACCTGCTTCAGCAGGAGTTCCTCTCTCCACAGGTCCTGCCAGGAGCCTGCTACAGCACGGGCTTCCTGCAGGTCATAGCCTCCTTCAGGCATCCACCTGTTCCAGCGTGGAGGCTGTGGAACAGGCTCCTCCACAGCCTGCAGGTGGATCTCTGCTTTCTTGTGGACATCCATGGGCTGCAGAGGCACAGCTGCCTCACCATGGTCTTCTCCATGGTCTTTATCACTGGCTGCAGGGGAATCACAGCTCTGGTCTCTGGAGCACCTTCTCCTCCTTTCTTCACTGACTTCGGTGACTGCAGAGTTGTTTCTCTCACATGTTCTCACTCTTCAGCAGCTGTTGTGCAGGTTTGGTTTTGTTTTGTTTTTCCTGTCAGAAATATGTTATCCCAGGGGCTCTACTACTGTTGCTGATGGGCTCAGCCTTGGCCAGCAGCGGGTGTGTCTCGGAGCTGCCTGGCATTGGCTCTATCAGACACAGGGAAAGCTTGTAGCAGCTTCTCACACTCGTCTATCCCCCCTGCCCTACCAAAACCTCACCTAATATAGAAATGAGGTTGAATTCATTCAGTATCACAATATAGTATTAACATTAGCAAAACCAACTCATTAACAATGCATTACAATGTGTTTCAATTCTAAAGTGCTGTAAATATTTTGGTTAAATAATAAACCAGCATTTTTATGCTTGTTTGTCAAACCTTGAACATCTGGAACCCAAAGTATTTCTGTGTAGAAATTTCTTCTCTTCGAGCAAGCTGGTGAAAAAACCCTGCCTTTGAAATGTAGAGTAGAACAGAAGCCAAAATTTGTAAGGGCATTATTGCATTTTTTTCTCAGCTTTGACTCAGAATTTGGGAAAGATGATACTTTCTTGTCACCTATAGCTTGATCAGTCTTGAAATTCTCTCTTTGAGACTGGTATGGGATATCCCAGCTCATTTTACTCTCAAAGGCAGAGAACTGGGAAAAAACCCCACCAGACAGGGGCATAGTCCTTCTCAATGGTCTTGCGTAGGAAGTAAAAAAGCTACAGCATCCACATCCAGTGCTCCTGATTGCTAAATAGTCTAGTTTGGTATGTGAGGTGCATTTATACTTGCAATAGTTGTTGTCAGCACAGAGACATCTCAAAAATAGTTGAAATAAGGTAAATAAGAATTCTTTCTCCACAGAACTGCTGTAGTCCCTCATATTCAAAATAGTCATTACATTTTGCGTGCAGTGTAACCTCCGTACAGACAACAGCAGTCCAAGTTAAAAACAGTGTGGGTATGTAGTCACTGAAGCAGCTGCATTCTCAAACTTTTATGGTTGAACACATACGGAAAATTTGTGAAATCTTGGTTCCAGGTTTAATTATTTTAGTTCCTAATGCTCTGTTGTTTTTTGTATAAAAAAACTGAATGTGTGTGGACTGGATTTACCACGTCTTCTTCACAGTTGCCAGAGGAGGAAACCTCTCTACTGTGTAAAGAAGTCGTCTTTTCTGGCATCTGTGTCTTGTAGAAGTCTTGAAAACTAGAGTATTTTCCATTGGGAAGGCAAGGTCCTATGAAGTGTGCACTTAATCCATAGGAAATCTTTAACACAAAGACAGGAATACTAGCAGGTTTACTTTCTGTGGTAGAGTAATTCCAGTTTTACTCTTTCCAGTCCTAAGAGCTTTATGATTTAGCTCTTTAGTCTAAAATTAAAATTTATATGTAGAAGTAATGTTACTGCATCTGTGTCAAGTGCATTGGATTGTTATCCTTACTTTCACCCTCTTGCCTTAAAATTTTGGGGGTTGTACTCTAAGGTATACTTTTGACAGATCTTTTCACTGTCTTGCAGCATATAAAAATATATGGACACTTTCAGAATGACAGAAGCTGTAGCTTTTTGATAGGATTTGAGTACACATTATTTGCATCTCTGAAAATTGTTATAAGGCTGAAGTGAACTTTTACATGATTGTGTTAAAATTGTCCTTGGGTCATAGACAGCCCTCTGAATATTTGTGAGGCCAGCAGGAGCATTTAAACAGCCACAACAATAAAAGAATTCTGTACCCTGTTTTAATAAGTTTTTTGTCCTAAGCTTTCAAAAGGCTGATGTAAATATCAAATTAGCTGGGTCATTTTTACTTTGGCTTGTGTTTTCTTTTTTTAATACTACTGTACTATTCAAGTATTGATCCTGCAAATATTCATGGCGAGATATGTACAAAGCTTGCAACTAAGAGGCGTTGTTTGATTTCAGGTAAGTTATTTCTGCTATCAGCCAGCTGTTAGACAGTTTGCAGACCTGTAGGAGAGGCTTACTTCAATGTATGTACAGTTCATGTATGTCTACAGTTTGATATTTCTGAATATTTCTCCTAATAGATGGCAACATCTTTTATCCGGACCATAGAACTTGGAGGAAGAGCCTGTGCATCTTCTTTGTATGATCCTTTAAGGGCCCATGTAAAAGGGCTTTCCAACTTTGTTAATTTTATTGACAAGCTGCAAGAAATTGTTGGTGAAATCTTAAATACAAGGTAATAGATTTTCTGTTACATTTTTGTCTTGGTGAGCACCTCGTTTTCTTGTGCTTGCATTCCAATGAGGAGGGACAAAAGAAAATAAAATAATTTACTTACTTTACTTACTAAAGGATTCAGAATAAATGTTTAAAAATTAAACCATATTTGCAAATATAATTGAAAAACAATTGGGGTAAGCTTATGAATTTTTGGAGGTATTTTTTTGTATTAAATTTTTATCAAATTATGTATGTATGGTGGTTTGGTTACTTCTGTGGTTGTAAATGAAGTTACAAAGAATTCCATCTTGTGAAGTCTGGTAAGTACATAAACTGGTATGCACTTTACTTCTTGCTAGTTAATTACTTCCTTTTGGTCATATCATTCTGTTTACCCTTATGTAAAGGAGTCTTTATTGCTGCTAACAAATGACAACGTTGGTTATTTAGCCCTTTCCTTCTTTCATTTTAGCTGTATAAGTGAGGCATAAGAATTGTTTCTTAGGGACGCTCTCGTGGAGTCACTGATTTTAAACATCTCTGAAGAACTGAAGTTAGTCTTTTGGGCAGGCTTATAAATGTGTGATTAATTAGAGAAGTGTAAATGTATCACAGGGGTTTGAATTGGTAAGTGCTGGCATTATTACTGAGAGAAGAGCTATTTTCTTAAGGTTCATTGAAATTAATAATTTTGTCATTTATAATCAGTAATTTTTCCATACAAAACTTTGGCAAATCAGCTCTAATAGTTCTTTCCTTGATACTAAAGAATCTTTTTTTTTTTAAGCTTGAATTGAATCTAATCCTCACAGTGGAAAACAAAATGTTATAAGTAAGCATTATTTAAGTTAATGTTCAGTTTCCATTGAAGCTGGAAGTGGGAAATATTTCTGAAGTTGTTTTGCAGTTTTGTCTTTTTTATTCTGCTTCTTTGTTCTTTCATTTCAACATCCTGGACGCCAGAGACATGCTGTCTGTGCTGGTGATTAAAGAAAACTATTAGCTCAACATATAGTATATGCTCTTTTTCTTTAAATCATATCTGGCACTGTATATTGATTAAAAAATGAGAAATGGAAAAATATTTACGCGCATGAACTTTTTAGGATGGAAAGACCACTTTTTCAGGTGAATACAGTCCAGAAAAGTGTAACATAAAATGCTATATCTTCTTAATTACCCTCTCTTTAAAAGAGAGGATGTCTAAATGGGAGAAAAATCAGAGTCAGCTAGTTGCTGGGAGTTACCAGTTTCTCCCTGGGTGAATTCTGTACAGCTTGGAAATGCTTTTTAGCATTCAGATAGTTATTGTGTAGCTTTCCTTGCTGCACCTGCTGTCCCACTTATTTTGGGATATGAATCTTGTTAATGTCAGATTCCGGTGTGTGCATTAAGTTGGCTGTACACGTGTAAGTATCACTGTTTGTCTTGCTGACCAGGAGTGGAAGGTGGCTGTGCTGTGGTGTTTATAGCACCTCTCATACTCCATATGGGCTTTATACCCTCACAATGTAAAATACATTTTTTATGTATGTATCTGTAGATGTTTTCAAGTGTTTGTTATGTCACATGGATGAGGACTGTCTGTGTGTCCTGCCTGTCATGTGGCAGTTGTTGGGAGTTCCACAGGATGCAGTTCTATGCAAAAAAAAAAAATTCTCTAATTCTGTTAGTGCTGCAAACTAAAGACCAGAGAGGGAAAAGGCAGCCATGCAGCAGAAGCTTGACTTGCTTCATCTGGAGAAGCCCACTGAGAAATCCAAGAGCAAACTAGACTGCAAAATGTCTGCAGCATTGCTGTTTCTCTGATGTAGAGATTAACCAACCTGCACTAACCAGGTCTCTCTATTGGCTGTGCCACAAGAAAAATGCTGTATTTTTTGTTATTTTCTTAATAATAAGTCTGTTATTTCGGTTTGATTTTGTTTCAGTGGAGATCTTATGAAACTTGTAATTGCACAAGATACCAAGTAGCCAAATAAATGGTGGGTCATTGTGGGACCCATGTTGGAAAGAGGCTTTCTTTATCTGCTTGATTCCTTTGCTTTGGGAATCTAGAAACCAAATTGAAGATCTTGGACAGTGGTGGGAAGTGCTGAAGAATATTTTGAGCTTAGTAGGAGATATTGTGCAACCAAGTATCTGCTAACCTATGGAGAATAACAAAAATGTGTTTCTCGTCTCCCCATCATTCAGCTAAGAAAGTGAACAGTAGATTAGATGGACAAAGGGAAATCTGTCAAACAGAGTGGAAGTTTAATGAAACTGATGGTTTAGTTCTAATGTGGCACTCCTGATAGCAGGAGAAATGGAAAGGCAAAATGAACTTTGGTAGTTTCTAGGTGTATTCACTGAAGACTGAATGTTCTTACAAATCTCTGGCATATTGAAATTATTTGCCTCTCCTCATTCTCTAGATGTCTAAGACTAGAAGAAATCACTAATCTTTCAAGAATCAGTAGCATGAATATTCCTTAACATTTGGGGGTGCTGTAAAAGTTGTAATGCTAAAACTATTTATAGATATGTGCATTTAAGACTTAGACAATGTTAATGCAGTAAATGGAGAATTGGATGTTCAATTTTGCACCTGTTTCTTCACAAGGAGCATATCAATGTTGTATTTGTCAGCGAAATGGATGATTATTATACACTTTAGAGTCTGAAAACTCTTTCCTGTTGGTATAAATGAGAAACTGCAGTGCTAATCCGTCATTCTGGAAACCCTTTTCTTTTAGGCCGGAAGAACTTCTGAAATGGCTTTTCCAGAGTTTGTTGGAAAATGCGTGTGACTTAAAGCTGAATGGCGGAAGGTCATTTGTCGTGTTGGTTACCGTGCCTGGTGGCTCGTATGGGGAGATGTGTGGGGTGTGTATATATATATACAAACACTTATAAAAATCCCCGCTGCTTTTGTGGAGTAGCAAAGTTGGGAGGTTGGCAGCGTTTTCCACTCAGTTGGGCGCTGCCCTCGGCGCAGGCAGTGGCCGCTGGGTGTCACCATCGCCCAGCTCACGCTGGAGCCGGGTCGCACTCGCCCCATCGGAGCGAGCGCGGCGCTCCGGAGCGGCTCTGCATCCCGGGCCCCTGCAGCCTCCGCAGCCCCTTGGAGCATCATGCAGCTCGCCTTCATCATGTGGGTTAGTGCTCTCAGCTTCCCTTCGACAGGGAAAATGCTATTTCTTATGGGCTTCCTTTGAGAAGCTGTAACTGCATCTCGGGGTGCAGTAGTATTTGGGGAGAGAAAGCACGTTGGACTCCGTCTGGGCTTGTGCTGGATCTTTGAGTTAATTGGACCGTGTTCACACAGCCCTGGAGGTTTGTGGTCTAAAGTTGCTGGAAAGTTGTGCAGGCATATGCAAAACATTGTATATAGGATTGCTTAAATTTAGGATTATAGAATAATTCAGGTTGGAAGGAACATCAGAAAGTTTTTGGTCCAACATCTTGCTCAAAGCAGGGTCAGTTATGGAGTCAGCTCAGGTTAATGAGGGCTTTATCCAGACAAGCTTTGTACAGTCTTCATCCTTGGAGGTTTTTAATCTCCTTCTTGGCAACCTATTCCACTGCTTTTGTCCTCACGGTGAAAAGTTGTGGGTTTTTTCCTTATATTGAGTTGGGACCACTCTTGTTTCAGTTTATGCCTATTGTCTTTTTTTACTGTCTGTCAACATGAGGAGTCTGGCTCCATCTTCTTGGTTGCCACCCTGTAGGTATTGGAAAGCTGTTTGTAAATCCCCCTGAAGCCTTCTCTTCTGCAGACTGAACAAGCTGTTCCCTTAGCTGCTTCTCACAGGGCATGTCTCCCTGACCAGCTTGGCAGCCCTCTGCTGAACTTGGTCCAGTTTATCAGTGTCTTTCCTGGACTGGGGGCCCAAAACTGGACACAGTATTCTAAATTTGGTCCAACGAGTGCTGATTAGAGAGGGATAATCACATTCCTCAGACTACTGGCTACGCTACTGTTGATGCAGCCAAGGATACTGTAGGCCTTCTTTGCTGCCAAGGCATGCTCCTGGCTCACGGCTCGCTTGCTGAACATGCACCAAGACTCCCAGGTTTTTTACACAGAGCTGCCTGTATCATTGCAAGGGGTTATTCCTTTCCAAGACTTTGCATGTCTTGTTGAATTTCATATGGTTCCTGTCAGCCCATTCCTCTTGTCTGTTTAGGTATCTTTGTGTGGCAGCTCTGCCCTCAAGCATATTGACTTGTTCTGTCCAATTTGGTGTCATTTGCAAACTTGATGAGCATGTATTTTTAGAGAGTCACTGCCAAAGATAATAGAAAAAAACAGGTTTCAGGATAGGCCCCTACATTACTGTATTGTTCCAACATGTTTGCTACCTTCTGAGTGTGATCATCCAACCAGTTGTTAACTCCTCTATTTGTCCATCCATCCCGACTGCAACATCAATACTTGTATGTTGAGAGTATTCTCTTGACAGTGTTGAAAGCCTTGCTACCGTCAAGGTAAATGGCACCCACCATTCTCCCCTGCTCTGCAAATCAAGTAGTTTTATTATAGGGGAAAAACAGATTGGTCAGGCATAATTTACACTTGATAAATACATGCTTATAGTTACTGGCCACCACCTAATCCTTCATATGCCCAGATGTGTTTTCTTAGAAGACTTTGCATTATTTTCTTAAGGAACAAAGTGAGGCTGCTGAACTTGTGGTTCCCTAAACTGTCCTTTTGGTTTTTTTTTTTTTTTGGGGGTTTTTGTTTTTTGGGGTTTTTTTTGGCAATGATTTGCTTTTCTCCCTTTGTCAGGGACCTCACCTGGTCACCATGACTTTTCAAAGATGATATAAAGTTTTCTTATGTGAGGGCATTGGCCAGTTCTGTTACGGCTCTTGGATGCCGTCCATTTGGTTCAATGTACTTGAATGTACAATACTGTCAAGCGAAGCCTGATTTGATCTTTATCCACTGCTGGCAGTTCTTTCTGAAAAATTTGCCTTATCAGAGGCCCAGGAGATCACGTTGGTGAAGACTGAGGCAAAGAAGGCACAGAGTACTTCTGTTTTATCTATGTCCACACTGTTGCAAAATCTTCCTTTCAGCAAAGGTCCCTCATTTTCTTTATTCAGCAGGTGAAGCTCCTTTAACATTCCTTATAATTCTCAACTCCAGCTGAGCTTTGCTATGTTTGAAAACATCCCTAAATGCCTGCGTGATGTTTCTACATCGTTTGTGATCTGCCCCTTTGTTACCATTCTGTGTGAAGCCCTTTTGCATTCAAGCTCTGTCACCAGTTCACTGTTCAGCCAAGCTGATCTCCTGATATTTCTGCATATTTTCCTAAGTGTTGTGATGGACTGGTCCTGTGCTTGTAATATTATTATAGTATGATATAATTTATATTATTATTGTTAATAACAGCTTTCCTGAGCTCCTTTGCCTTTTAGAACTTTCTCACCAGGGATTCAATGACTGCTTATCAAGACTTATTCTGGGAAGAATACTTGTTTACTTCTATACTAACCTTGTCACCAGACGTGGGTAGCAAAGCTTGGGATGAGGAATATGAAGAGTCACTCTAGTTTCTTCCACCAAGCTAAAAGAGAAATTTCGGCCAATACAGCAAAAGCAGCAGCAGCAACATGAAAAAAATACTCTGCAACAGGATTTTTTTTTGCTATGTTTTTGTTATGGATATAATAATCTGTGAAACTCCAAAGGGTCTTCACTTAATATTGATATCTGTTAGGAAATTAAATTCATAATCATACGTCCATTGCTTGAGGTTGAATTTTTGAGTACAGAGTGCTTTGATATATAGTTTTTTTTCTTTTACAGATGTATTTAAAATATAGGTAAGTTCACTGATACAATTTTATTGTTGAAATTTGAAATCTAAATTAACATGAACTGCCAACTTTTTTTAGTTTATGCGTGTGACATAATTAGAAATAAACCTTTAGATTTACTTCAAAGGCATGGTTACTGCCCTGTTAGAAGCATCTGTATTGTATTGCTTCCTAGATAAATTTTGTCTCACTCTTCTACCCAGGCAGATCAAGCTCTAGTTGACATCTTGCTGCTTGGTGTTTGAGAATGGAATTACTGCTGCTCTCTTCCTACAGCTCTAAATTAAAAAATTGGATAACTGATCAGTTGTTGTCAAGTTCTGAAACATGTTTTAAATCCATAACAAGGAAAAAAGGCTGTGATCTCCTCCCACCCTGTGATCACCGCGTGTTTGTGACCTCTTTTCGGATACTTGTTCCCACTACCTAGGTCAGATAGCTCTGTATTTGTCATCTATTTTTTACCTCTGCTGAACTTGAAACAAATGAATAAAAGTGTTGACCTTAGTATAATAGAATTTTGATATATTCTTTTCTGTTCCTGGAATAGACTTCAGGAGACTGTTCTGCTTTTTATCAGGTTTTGAATATTGTCCATGTTCTCAACTTTTTTTTTTCTTGTTCATGCTATTTTAGTCTTTTCCAAAAAAGATGTATTTCCAGAAAATAAATAAAGGTGCTCCTGCATCGTATTAACTTTTCACACTAAGGCCTGAGTTCTGTAAGAAGAGCTCTTGCCAATGTAATTTAAATTTTTGGTAAGCAGAGGAGCTTGTTTATATGGCAGTCTCAGTAGGAACAAAATAGACAAGGTATGCTATTAGTTTCTTATAAATTAGTTACTTCTACATAAGAAAAGATGGTTTGATAAGGAAAATGAGATAGAAATGGGTAAGGTTGGGACTTAGATGATGCAAGGTAAAAAGGGTTCAAGTGGGCACAAGGTCTGGAATATTTTTAGTAGAAGAAACCAGTGACAAAAGATATGACTTGTCCAGTGCATGGGTAACAGGTGGAATTTTACATTGTACTATTCTTTTTAAACTCTCTTTAGAAGCACTGGTGCAAATAAGGCCTTTTTTATATATGATTCATTTTATCTATATGTGGACACTTGTTTTTCTCTAGCTGTGAGACAGGTGAGCTGAATCCTGCTTGAACTGTGTACTGTTCTAGTGCTGGTTAAAGCTGAAGAAGTTAAGCCATTCCTTCTGTCAGTTGGTCTAAAATATTTGTGAGTTTTCATGCTGATGGTCACGTTTGGACTTTGCTGGATCCATTCATTGAAAGGTTGCCACTGTACTACTGACTTCAGGTGTCTGTGTTTAAGCATTTTCTGTCGGACAGTGGAAAGTGGTTGTTTCTGGAGTGTTGGGGTTTTTCTTCCATTTACACTTACACTGATGAATTTCCTTTTGTTATTTCTATCATAGACAAAGATAGAATTTGGTTTTCTACTTGAGATTTCTTTCAATTCATACACTTTGAACAAAGAAATGTTGCATGTGACTGAACAGAATCATATTACTAGCTTTAAAAAAAATGCTGTTTTACAACATGTGTTATAGTGGCATTTGATGACTATATTTGCTGACTGAATTTGGTAAGAGTCCTCCTTCAATACAGTTTAAAAGACTATGGATGTGATACTGAAGCACTTTATCCTAGAATACCACATCTCAATAGCCTGTGATCTGAATGAAACGTCCCAGAAAGGTTTTTAGCAGGAGCACTGACTAGAAGAGATGAGGTCTTTCCAGTTCTCTGTTGCCTTAGACAAATGGCATTGTTTTGTTTAATGTACCAAGTTCACTCTTGAATTCAACCAGTTTTCTTGCTCCTCTTTCAGAATTAAAAAGAACAAAAATTCTTAACTCTTGCTGCTGTAAAAATTATCATGAGATGCCCATGTAATTCCATATTTAACACAAACCTTTGTGATCCTTCTGGCTCTTAGGAGTTGAAAAGTGGATAACAGTTTCCAACTTTATTTTATTCCTGTAAATATTTTTTTAGTTCAATGGCACTAAAAAGTTCATTTAAGTTCATTTCAGTTCATTTAAGTTCAACTCATCTTCTGAGTAATATAAATCTATAAAAGAGTAATATCAAACTGGAATAGGGTGTCATATTTGTAAAACAAACAAACCCCCAAAATCCCAGACACCCCAAGGTGCTTTTTTACAGCATTTTGCTTTTATCATCATGCTTTTAGTTAATCTTTTTGAACCTGACTAGAAATGGATCTAGTAACTGGATTCAACATTATATATGTATGTATATATGCATCCATGTATATGTATATATATGTGTATAAATGTGTGCAAGACTGATGAACCAAACCTCACAACACAACTTATTTTGTTATGTTGTGTTCTGGTGTAAAATGGAATAAGCTGTGGCAGGGCATTTCAGTACTAACCCGCACACATTGAATCAGCATTTTATGTCTTGGTCTGTTGATATAAATTCTAGTTGAAGTATAAATAAGCTTTTCCTTTTCTTTGCTCCAGTTAGTACTATGTGTATGTGATAGGAGACTGGAACTCGTTCCTGGAAAAGGAGACAGAATATGGGGAGAAAAAGAGATTAAATGAACTTTTATTTCTAATAGCAGATGTCTGTATTTGGCATTGACCATGGAGGCAAAAAAATAAACATAGAAAACGTTTTTGTCAAAGGTTTGTTATTTTTTCCCAGTGAAAATCTATAAATCTATAATTGAGTTACATGCAGATCAAAGCATTTAAATTAAGGGCATGATTATGTTAATTAACTGTGCTAGTGCCCAGTACTAGTTGTATAATAATATTTTTTCTTCCACCATACATATGAGTATATATTTTAAAAGTGTGGGAATAATAAATTTCTTACTTATTTACAAATAAGTTCAACTATCTGTAGACAGAAATAACTGACCCTGGTTTTCACAGGGAATTTCAATCCCTTCACCTGCTTGTTTGTCTTGGAGTTCTAGGTTCAGCGCAGTATTTATGGAACAGATACTCCTCATTTAATACAATACTTTTCTCATTTGAGGATATTATTTTGGAAAACGTAAGTTTAAGGTTGAGGAAAACATATCAGTCTGGCAAGAAGCATCAGGAGACTTGGCTACAGTTCCTATATGCATCTCTGAAACAGAGCTCTTCTTCAACAGTGCTCTCCTTACCTCTTGACAACTTGCAGTGGATTTTTTTTTCTTCCCTTTGAACTTTTCATTCTTTTGTGGTTAGATTGAATTGTGGGATTTGGAGAAGTGGTACAACAGATTTAATTTTTTTAATTGTCTTTTCCAAGATCTGGATGGGTCTTGACCTGCCTACAGAGAGACTTGACGTGGTGATTTTTTCTTTTGGTGAGGTGCATACATTGTGCTTAAATTTCTTTAAAGCATAAGTTTTTCTATTTAATGAAGCCTGAAAATCTAATGTGAATTGTATAATCTTTGGTCTGTAAAAGTTAAAGTTGAGAATTGTGTGGAAATATTTGGGTTTTACCTGTAAAAAACCAAAAAACAACAACAAAAAACCCCAAACAAGCAAAAAAAAAAAACCCCACAAAAAAAAAGTTTCATGTTAGCATCAGGTTTTTCAAGTAATTTAGAGGCGTCTTGTTCTCCCAGATTAAGCCAAAACAGTAAGGTCCCTGGCCCAGTTCCCTCCATGTATTTTAAGTGGAAACAATACAAACGAACAGTTTTTTGTCTGACTCAACTCCTATTCTTATCTAGCTCTGCCCAATTATTTTATATTTTATATGATTGTAGACATGCCGAGGTTCATTTGATGAAGGTTTTCCCAACTGTAATTCTGAAATTTATCTTCATAACTTAATGTATACTAAATACATCTTTATTTGCATTTGCAAGATATCGTTTTAGGGCAAGGTTGCAGGAGCATGAAGGAAACCAGTAAGCATGGAGGAAGCTGAAAAATGAGTCATCATGTCACTCTTGGCTATGCGACCTGGAGTAATGAAGCCATTGCTTTAGGGTTTTGACAGAACTATCATTTGCAGCATCATAAATGTATCTAAAAATTATTCTGTAGATGCCAATAGCAGCTCAGGATGCTGCATTTCTGCTTTGGTGTAGACTGTAAACCTAATTTAGGAAAAAAAAAAGCTTTTCAGAAGAGATGCATTATAGTATAGGAGGGCTGAGTGGTTCTTGTAATGCTTTATTTTCATTGCCCAAGCTCAAGCAATGGTGAAACACACTGTTTTGTTTAGGTGCTGGAAAAAAATGTTATGTTTTTAACTAAAGGAGCTTATTCTCTCTTTCACAAAATCTTAATTAAAGTAGTCAGGCATCTTTGCTGAAGAAAGAGATTAATGGAGTGTGCCTTTATAGCTAATAGTGATGTTCATGTGGTCTGATTACTATCTATTTAAATAAAAATGAAAGAAGATTGGGATTTTGGAGCACCTTCACAAAGCCCCAAAGACTCAAAAATCTAATAGGATATTAAACAGGAATGCATGTTTGAGTGAAAAATTTTGTTTACATTTAACAGTTTATGAGCAAAACTGTAAATGTAGGTTTAAAGAAACCTACATTTTTCTTTGAACTTCTAAGGAGAAGTTAGTTTTGTATTGCAGCTCAGAGTATTACTAATGCCGACTTCATTACCTTTCCTTATAATCATCTTTTTTCTTTTTTTTTAGCAAACTATTGTGTTGGACAATACATCTACACTGCTGTTTGATTTAAAAGATCAAAGCTGTTCTTTCTGATTAACAGTGAAGGCTGGCTATGTTCAGCATTAATAGGTATACTAAAGTGTTGCCAAGATTAATGTGGAGATGACCTGTGCCTATTTTCAGAATCGCAGGGGGGCGAATTCTGTCAACAGTGAAGATGCATTTGATAAAAGGCCGAAGCAATGGGGATCCTTTCTGTCAGGCAGTAGAGGAAGTTGTACAAGATATGGATTTGAAGATTAAAAATATTATCGATTCACAACAGGAAACCTTGACTGCTGGCACTACTGGAATCAGTCCAGCACGGGTAATGGGACTTCTTTTGTTCTTTTTACTATTTAACTTTATAAGAAAGCAAATGTCTTTTGCCTGTTTTGTTTCTTTTTCATTTTTAAAGGACTATCTATAGAGTATAATCTTTTCCTAACAGTACAAAAGTAGTGTCATTTCCTCTATGCTGTGGTTTTAAACTTGTTGAAAGACTTGTACTTGAGGATTACACTGTGAATTCCAAATAGCTGATTTACTTAAACTAAATTGCTTACCTCAAAGTTGTAAATAAAATACTTTTCAAAGCTTAATGTGGTTGTGCAGTTATTATAAAATGTAGATACTTAAAAGTGACAGGTTTGCCATTAATTTCAAAGAAGTAGATCTATAACAAATTTCCAAACAAAAGAACCTCATGAAAGTAGAATTAAGATTTGAGAACATATATCAGTAATTTTTTATTAAAACACACAGGTTTTAATTAGTTCATCATCGAGTATTTCGAAGGGTAAGGCATTCAAAGTAAGGTTGAATATGAGTGAAGTCTAAAACATGGTAAAATGTGGAGTGGGAGGGGAATTAAAGCCCCAAACAATCATGTGTAAGCTATTCTCTTTTGGTGTTTCAAGACACTAATGAAATTATCAATGATTTTGTTTTCATGGAAGGAATCAGGATATTTAAAGTTCTGTAAATCAGGTGTTGAGAGCATAATATAGGATTTCTATTTGTAGTTCATGTACTTTGAATCTACTCAGGTTTAGATTATAATCTTTTTGTGATGAAAAAATCGACCAACTTGAATTATTTTGTTTTACATTGTTGATGTGTAAGATATCTAATTTCACGTATTTTTCTAGTAAATTAAAAAATATATAGACATCTTGAATGTGTTTAGAATTGTTAGGATGCTTTGTTTTGTGAAATCATTGGAATTATGCCATGGTAGCAAAAGATTTTTAACAAATTTTAATCAAACCTTCAATATCCTTTTTCTTTTTTAAGACAGCTAAAACCAGCCAGACCGTGTTGGCCAGTTAAACTAGTTTAAATGTGTGTTTCCACTGAGCATGTTGGAGTATGTATTTCATCCTCATTTTCCTGTTTGCTATGGATATTTCTTCACTGTATTTCCCTGTTTCCGTTTCATATCCTTCCATTTGTTTCTTTCTCATTTGAGAAAATTATAACTATCATCACTTCTGTCTTCATTTAGCTACTTGTGTTACCAATAAAATTTGTAGATCATTATAAGCCAGGTAAAAGCAAAAGCATTTTATTAAAACTTCATTCTTCATAGAAATTCACCATTGCTTTTCCGAAATGATACTTGTTTCTTACTGTTCTCCAGAAGTTCATAGTCTGACGACTCTGTAGAAGTGTTTATCAGTATCCTTGTTGAGGCAGAAGATGGCAAAGAAGGTTGTATCCTGATGATGTTAGGAATGTGGATAAATACTTAATCCTGCTGAGAGCAGAGTGGAGTTAATATTTTTCTCGAGATGGGCACCTAAGGGCAGTTTATGAACTCAGTTTTGTGAGTCTGTGGTTCAATGCTGAAGTTTTTTGTCAATTCTTGAGTGAGAGTGATTGCTGGAACACCCCATCTACTTGTGGATGGGCAGATTCTGCTGTAGTTTTTTTCAGTGAGGACACTTGAGTGCACAGCAGAGGATGGTGGGTGTTAAGCTAAACCTTTTCACCATACTCCCCCCAGTATGGATGTAACGAGAGCCATTGGAGATGACTGGTCTGGATGTGCCTGTGGCACTTGGCTTCGCAGATCTAGTGCTGTGTTGGGTTTATGTGCTAGGGTTCCTGCCAGGAATTACAGCCCATGGAGAGAAGTCCATGCAGAAGCAGATTTTCTGGCAGGACCTGCAACCTCGTAGGTGTCCTGCTCAGGAGCAGCCTGTTCCTGAAGGACTGCACCCCCTGGAAATAGCCCACACTGGAGCAGTTCTTGAACAGCAGCCTGTGGGGAGGACCTGCAGTGAAGTTCATGAGGGGCTGTATCCCATGGGAGGTATCCGACATAGGGGAGCAGAGGAAGAGTATAAGGAAGAAGAAGCAGAAGGGACAAAATGTTAGGAACTGGCTGCAATCCTCATTCCCCATCCCCCTGTGCCACTTGAGGGAAGGAGGTGTAAAAGTTGTGAGTGATGTAGAGTCTGGGAAGAAGGAAGGGGTGCCATTAAGATTAAATGGCAATAAATTGCATTGATTTCATAAAGTCAAGTCTGTTTTGCCTATGATGGTAATTGGTCAGTGAACAGCCTGTCCTCGTTTTGACCCCATGAGCTTTTTTCAACATTTTTTTACTTCCTGTCCTGTTTAGGAGGAGGAAGGATAGAGCAGCTTGGTGAGCACCTAGCAGCTCACCAGGGTCAACCACCACAGTCCTTTGTGGGGCCTGAGGAATTAGAGATAAAGACAGGAGTTGAGAGAGGTAATGACTGAGTTTTAGACTGAACATTGGTAGAGAACAGACGAAGTGTGGGAAAACCTTTTTTTTTTTTTTTTTTTGGAATTGTGAAGGGGTGAGGGGTAGAATATGTGTAAATTGTTTGCCTTTGACTGTGTTGTGTTTGTTATTTTGGTTTTAGTGTGGGGATTTCTTTTTGTTGATGTAAATGAAGTCTGTGAAGATTGTGATGAAGGTCTGTTTTAACAATTATCCTTAAACATGTGATTCACAGAGATGAGTGGAAAAGGGAGCTTAGACAAATGTTAAGATGGTGATATCAAATGGTACATTTTAGTGGAGCTTGGTGTGGAAGAACATTTTACTAAACATAGAGAGGGATAAGTTGCCAGTTGTAATGAAAAAAGAAAGCAAAATTGATGAAGTCCCATAAGTTTTCCAAATGAATTCAAACTCTATAAAAAAATTAGAGCATCTTTATTGTTCTATTAAGATCTCAGGACAGCAAATATTAATGCTTTATTCTGATTTTTACATAGATCTTGGGGATTTTGTTTTCATTTCACTTAATAAAGAAACCCCTTGATGCCATAATTTTTCAGAAAAAAATCTATATTCAGTGTAAGTTCTGTTTTGATAGAATTTTAGGGTTTTTTTCTATGTAAAACATTGAATAATTTCTTTGAGTGCAAATTTTAAATATCTTAAGTATAGAGGTGAAAATTATACCTCCACTAGCTCCTAGTAAGGCTGCTTCCTCGTAAAATGTACCTGAAAAGAGTAACTTCATTAGAAAAACAATTGCTTTTCTCCTGGAAGTGGCAGTTTTCTTCCATCATTGCTCAGTTTTCCTGCAAATACCTGATTTGTAAGAATCTGGAGCTCAGGAAAAGTTATTACTTTATGCAGCAGGAAGCACTACTTTGTGTTGAAGCCTGCATGATTGAATAATAGGAATTATGATTAATTTCTTCCTCAGAAAATTACTACTGTAAATGGAATCTGGCTGTTTCTGGATGCAACTAACCAGAATAGTCTGGAGTAGTTAATGGTCACTACTCTTGAAAGACTGGGCAGCTATTTTATTTTAAAAAATAATTTGATTCATTATTTTAAGCTTATTTATATACAAGATTTTTTTTTTTGTCTTACGGAGATCTTTTTGTTGTCTTACCTAGAATTTTTATTTTGCCTTGGACTTTTGTCCATGGTTAGTACACAGAGTTGAGTCTCTGATCTTGTAGTACTTGAGATTTCTGAAAAATGTTTATAAAGATTTTTTTTCCTTTGTGTATCATCAGTCAAGATGATGCCAAATTCGTTTTTTTTTCATTCAGATAAATTCACAATGACACACATGACATTTAATAAAAATCTATGTTATAGTGATGTAATGACTGAAGAGGTTCAGAATAAAATTTGAGGAAATTAAATGGTACTGAAATAGGCCAATTCTGTAAAGCCAAGTAACAACCATTTCTGTAATTGCTATTTCTAGCTATTGATTATAACTTATAGTGGCTGACTGACATGTGTTGCTATGGTTTCTTGAAAGCTACATGCACTAATTGATGTAATCAAATAGAGAGAAAAATAGAATTTGATCTTTTCAAGACTGTGTTTAAAAGCAGTTAACTGATTAGATAAATGCAATTCATTGCTTGTCTTGCCCTTCAGAATAAAGTCAGAGTATTCAATGTTTTGTGTATTAGTAAATAAGAGAGCCTATAGTTTTTTAAAAACTACCACTGTGTATTAAGCCCTAAATTTCTCTGTGGAATTCCTAGTGCCTTTAAAGAAAATTATAGCAAACTTTCAATTTGTAAAGTCCCACAGTGGCTATGGATTTCTCCAACTGTACTGCTGACTGTTGCACTGAGCACTTCCAGATGCGGATTGGTTTTTTTCTTTAAGGAATCGTTTATTCTTGTGGAAAATTGTGAGGAATTCACCGAAACAACAGGAAATTGTGCCAAGTACCTCTGTTGTCAAATCATGATCTTGCTTTTAACCAACTGCTTTAGCAGATTGTTTGTCAGAGTGGTTGGACTTCACCAGAACATGTTTGTGTACCAGAAAATAGAATGTTCATTTCTGCTGTACAGTTTCAGCATAGATTTGTGTATTTTTCTATGTGACTTACTCATCAGTGTATACCTGTAGCTGGCAATGATCTAAACTCTGCTAATTGCTTGGGATGAGAAAAACTTTCCCATGGAGCAGTTCCTCATAAGTGCTTACTGGAAAAGGGAAGGAGGGGGTTCTCACATGTTGTGCTGATGTGGATTGATTTTGGAGGTGAGCTATTGGTCTGGCTTGTTGAACTTTGCTGTTTTATGTTCCTTTTAATTTACTTTCAGCCAAAATTGCATTCCATAAATCATGGCACTGCATATTGTGGCAGAGATACTGTAAAGGTCTTGCTAGTTCTTCTGGACGAAGAAGCTGTCAGTCCTCCTACCCAGAACAAAGCGGATCTGTTATGTGACAATGAAAGCTTAAATTTGTTTGGCATCACCTCTGTTTTGACACTTTTCAGGTGAGTATTAGGAGGTTGCTTTTGTTGTGTTAGTTTGTTTGGGCTTTCTTTAAGGATCTGAGTGTCTAACAAAGCATTGATGTTACTTACACAAAGCAAATAAACAAAGTGCTGTCTGCTGTGAGATTAGGTGTAAAAGGAAAGCAATTTCAGAACAGTTTTGAGTTTTCAAAAGTTTTCTAAGTCTTCATTTGTATTTTCTGTATCTTCAAGATACTCTCTCAAAAAGTCCATGTTACAAAATTACATTTCTGGGCCACACGGACTCTATGAAGGACTCTTGAAAACCCATTTCTGTGGGCACTGACAAGGAAACTCACCTATCCATGCACTGAAGAAGCAGTGATGATTTATTTGGTCACTGGTCCTGAGGAATCGTCAGCTGTAGAAAAAACAGGATGCTAGGAATTTTGACATTACAGGTTGCAAAGAGGATTCATGAACCAGAACAATAGTGTAGACACTACCATGATGAAACTATTTTGAAGCTACATATTTTGGCAATTAAAATAGGAGAACTGTCGCAAGGCTGGCACAAATTTTGCACCACAGACAACTAGAAATAAATAAAATAAAGGACAAACTAAATAAACCAAATTTTATTTATGAACAAATTGGATAAAATGGGCTAAATAAATAATGAATTATTGTTGAAAAACCTGTTCTCACATGCATATGGATCTACCATGAGCTTAAACAGAGAAGTAATCATTTACAAAAGCATAGATTAGTTCTTATTTCAAGACCAAAAAATCCCCCTTTATGAGCATCATTAATTTTTTTTCATTATAAGCATCAAATTTTTTCATTGATGTACATAACTACTTACATAATGACATGTAAGAGAGTGGAAACATTTCGTGTGAATATTTCTATTGAGAAGTCTGCAGATATGAGGAAAACTATATTGAATATCAACCAGATGCTATTCATGGGGGTGTAAGTAGAATGGTGGCTTAGAAGCTCACCACCAGCATTAAAAATAATAATAATAATAATGATAATGTGTCTGCAGAGTTACAATATTGGAAACATACTGCAAAATGAGTACCAGAAATTGGAACTGTAGGTTTGGTTTCTCTATGCTCTCTTCAGTTGTCACAATACGTGTGGTCCTTTAGGAAGGTAGAAATCAAAGTAAAGCTTGGAGAGTGAAGATATTTGCCTTCCTGTTTCTGAGGAACTTGGTATGGCAACAACTTTTATTAACTAATTGCTTTTACATGTTCTAAGTACTTATCTCTTTTTAATATAGCTCTCCGGCACGATCCGATGGATCTTCTCCAAAACCTCTTAGACAACGTATTCTGAAATCTATGGATGAAAAAGTAATTAAGGTATTCTGTAGGAATTGCTATGCAACTATAGAGGCATTGTAATAATAGTGATAAAATAAAAATAACGGTGATACATTTCAGCCAGGTATTTGAGATTTTTATCCCATAGCTAAAGAAACGCAATTATGATTAACTTGTGGTAATTGGCCCAACTAGAGCAGTATTGTAATATGAATAGAAATATCTAAAACTCCAGAAGAAAGAGGCTTTAAACTTAAAAGTACTTCCTAAGGAAGATTTCTTAGTGGAGGTGTACTGAATTAATCTCTCTCTCTCCATTTACCTATCTGTGTATTTCAGGGCCATAGAAATAAACCAAGCTATGTGAAAGCAGAGATAAAACTGAATAAACACACCTGATTTTAGTTCTGATAAAACAGACACTGAAAAGGTGTAATAATGACATTTTCATTGCTTTTTTTCTTTTGATGCTTTTTATTTGTGCTAGTCTGAGGACATTTCCATAACATTTCTTTGTGAACAATAAAATAAAGATGCTAATGTTTGCTTTTTGTAGATGAAATGGAACTTTACAAGAGCATGTTGGTATTGTGAAGGGGCTCTATTCAAAAGAACAATGTTTCTGAAAATTGCTGTCTTTCAGTGTACTTCATTTTACATGGTATTTTTCCTTAAAGTTGCTAGACTTGAGTGTTGGGACTATGGATGGAGGCAGAGCTTGTCTTCTGCAGTATTTCAACAGAAAGCTAAATAAAAGTAGTGGCATAATATTTTTTGCAAACTTCATCCTGACAATATGTAAAAACACAAATCTAATTTATATATAAGGAAGAGGTATTCTTAGCCATCAGAACTGATTCTAGAACAGCACAATGGAAAATATCTTTCTGTCACTGGACATAAGATAAACTTGAACACATAGTGCATGCCTAAGAAGTAGAAAGACATTAAAACAAAATGCACTGTCAGTGTTTCCAGCATTCATTTAAAATATGCTCCAACTTCATTCTGAGTCCTTTTTTGTGGATTGGATCAATGATGGGCATTTTGGATACATGCACTAATTAGAGTGAAATTTAGTTTAAAATTCATAGGCAAATTATGAAAAATTGATAATGGTTCTTCTCTATATTAATTTTATGTAAACAATATATTTAAATTGCAGCTTTACTCATCAAATAGCAAAAACATGTCATGGTGTGTGCGTAAAATGTTGAGATACATAATTTCCTTATATTGGAAGTTTTGTAATTGGATGCAAGAACAGCTGTGTTCAGTATCAAAGTGCAAAAATTATTATCTAAAAGTAATTACCTGTCACATTTGAGACATTTGCTGTTTGACATTTGACAAGTTTTTGAAAGAAACAAGCAAAAATATGAGTCAACTAAAATGGTTGTTGCCAAACAACTACCGACTTTTATAACTGAAACTCAGTGCTCTGCCATTCATATTTTAATTCCACCCTCTCACATAAAATCCTACTTCTTTCTTAAAATGTTGATCTTTCGTTTTATTTTTCTGGGTTTTTTCCTCGCTGTCTTTCTAACAATTTCTACAGTTTCTTTTGCATGTTTCTACTCTTCCATATTCTTTCTTTTTTTTTAATAAAGAAATTAAGTCCCTATCTTTCTCTTCCTTTCTCTTTCTGTACCTTCTTTGTGGCTGCATACATCTACAAACAGACCTTCAGCTATCAACAGTTCACAGATCTAGAGTGACCTAAGTGTCCTTGTCTTTCAATCCTCATCTTATGTTAATTCTATACTGTCCTGTGGATACCCCGCTCTTGATCTTGAGGTGGAAAGTCTGTCTTTCCTGGTGTATTTAACACTGATGAACGTATTGTACATGTTAGGTGTTGTACGTGTTTTATTTTCACTCCACGATACTTCTGGAATATTTGTCTCTGTCTACTCAAGTGTAATTTATTAGGTGTTCATTCGCTTTTTGATGTGCTGCTCTGTGTTTTTCTTGGATTTGGTAGTTGCAACTTTCGCCTACCTTTCTTCACTGGTATTGCTGTTCAAAAAATTGTTATCAAAGTGATTAGACAGACACTAGATGCCATCTCACTATTTGCATCTCTGTTTGTTTAAGTTTTGGTACATATAAACTACTTGTTCTGTCTGAATCCAGTGATTTTTTTCTGATTTGCTGTTTTGCTCTGTCCTTGCTTATATTCAGCCTGCAATACCAGTCTTTGTTGTTCATTTGTTAATTTTCAGATGAACCCTTTTAGCTGTCTTTTACACTGTTTCTTATGGCTGAAGAGATTTCCTATAGCTATGTGCAGAACTCATTAAACTCCTTTCAAACCTTTTTCAGTACCTTTAAATCAACCTCTCCCCGAAACTTAGTAGTGCTTTTTGTTGAGATAAATGCCCACTACGGTGACTAATTTCAGTTCCTTTCTCCATGAATCCATATATATCGTGTCTAGGGTTGTAATGTCTCTTGGTAGAAGTAAATTTTGTTCGGTCCTTACGGTACAGCATATAGCACAAAGAATTCCTTGTCCGTGACTGTAGATCTCAAGTGCTGTAGTAATACTTGCCACCTTACACTGGGCATCAGTCTCCATTATTGTTCCATGCAACCATCTTGAAATGGTTGCTTGTAAAATTCACAGTTACAAATTTTGCTATGCGTACTGCACTCATGTTAGGAATTGATTCAGAAGATACCAGATATTTGCTTTTTGAATAAGAGAATAGCAATATGATGTTTCTTCTCAATATCTGTGATCCTTCAGAGAAGTTTCTTTTGCCGTATATGTGATAGTAGCTTTAGTTCAAAAAAATTGCCCAAAAGACTTTTTTACCATGCTGCTTCTGATAGGTGTTAGATCGTTAGTTTGTAATATAAATTAATGATGTCTCATTAGGACTTGTCCCATAAAAGTTACCTTTTCCATGATATTTGAGAAGGGAAGAAAAACACGGTAGTGGTGATTAGTTTGGTTGTATGCTGAGTCCCATCGATATGTATGTGTTAAATGAAGAAATTTAGGAAAATCTAGAAAGAAAAAAGAGAAACACCTAAATTTAAAATAAATTTTTTAAAAAGCAGGAGAGAGAAAAGCTTTTGTGCCCTCTCTTTCCTTAAGAGGAACTGACCTCACAGCTTCTGTGGAATTACATGAAGGAATGCAGTTTGATAATATTTACACCTAGGGCACATCATCACACGTGTGGGTTTTAGTATCTAAAAATAAGGACAGTGGATAAAGTAAACAGGTAGCTATGAGCTGGAATTGGTGTTCAGAAATAAAATAAATCTTGTGGATATTTCCATTGTGCCAAAATAAATTCCTGGCAACAGTGAATGACAAAGAAATATTTTTTGTCTTTCAATCCTCATTAAATACTGGAAGAAACACAGAAAGATCACCTAACTATAGTGGCATTTGCTCGGAAGCAAAGCTGTTGCTCTTATTGCTTGATGAGAAAGAAGTCTGGGGAACAAGCATGTTGCGTTGTTTCGTTTCCTCTAGCAGAAGTAGGTAAGAATAACAGTGTGAAACTTGGTCTTCCTTTGGGAGACAATTTAGTTTCAAGTTTATCTGTTGTTTAAGTGAAGTGTCTTCTGGTGAATGGTGTTTTGTAGGAGTCTTTAATTCAGAAAGGTCTGTGGAACACGTATTGAGTTATGTGTGTTGTCAGCTGTCCTTCGCACTCCTTTGTGCTTTACAGAAATATGTAAGACGCTTAATTGGACAGGAGAGAGTTATTTTATCTGAAAAGGGTTCATCCAGCCTTACGTCTGCTTTTTTGAATCGTATTTCTATTTATATGAAATGAGTAGATACCCTCTTTTTCGACTAGTTACTTTGTTGATTTCAATGGGTTATTAAAACCCTGCTTAGTGGTGTGAGAGGGGAATGAACAGGCTGTTATAATAACCTGCTTTGTTTAGGCTGAAGATCAACTTAGGACAACAAAAATGTTGCATAATAAGATTTTAATCTGTCTTCTGCACTGCAAAATATTAATGAGGCTTTCAAGTTGTAGGTGAAATACTGTTCCTGAACTAATGGGATTGAGTGAAACTGAGAACTTTAGGAGTTAAGAAAGGAAGAACCAAAGTTATTAATTAGGCTGTAAGTGTGCAACATATGAGAAGGTAACAGATCTTTTTCTGTGAAGTTAAGATTGTTTTGGCCTGTTGATATTTTGTTTTAGAAATCCTGCTGCATTGTTAACAGACTTACCCTGAAACAGCTGCAAGGACTTTCAGTAGTTTGGTGGTTTTTTTCTTAATGTAACCGGAGACAACCTTTCCTATATGAGGCACTATTTCCCTCCAATTGGGAACATAGCTGCAGTTTTAGTTTTAAGAAGAATTTGTGGCTTAAGAACTCTAACAAATCTTGGCATGCTTGAAGTTCATTGTAATTTTACTGTGCACAGAAATCCTTCCAAGAAAAAAGCTCCACAAAGCAAAAATCCTGATCTGCCTTTCTCATGTGATTTTTTTCATGTCTCTATAAAATGACTTATTATCTAGCTTCATGCACTGCTGTTATTTTTCATTGCTTAGTTCTCTAAATGCTGTTACTTGAGAGAATTGTTTTGCCTGTTTGTGATTCCAGTACAAATAAACTGTGACTTGGAAAACTATCAACAGGAAGTTATCAAGAGTTTTCTTGTATGCCCACTGTAAATATGAACAGAATAGTCATAGTAATAGAGAAAACAATCTTCTTCAGGTAGTAGTCTCATCTATTGCTGTAAGAAATATTTATTTCCTAAGTGCAGTATAATTATGGAGAGCATCAAAGTTGACTGATAGTTTAGTAGAAGAGAGAAGTGAAGGGAAGGAAAAGATTATATGTTCAGCACAAAATCTGAAGAAAGACTTAGTGTCAGTTGATAAACCACATTTGTGTAGAAAATACCACTTTTATTTCTACAAGACCCCTGAACTACTTTATTTAGGATCCATAGCTGTGAGTTTTGTTTGAAAGCCAATAATGAGGTGATTTGAGGTTTATGTTCTCAAAACAGTAGCAGGTTATTTTGGGATAGCAAAAGGCTGGTACAATATCATACTAAAAAAAAAAGTGGTAGTTTCAGTACAATGAAACCTTGCCACTACCTGATCTATCTAGGATTTTTTTTTAATAACATGCCTTGGGTTTGGCAAAGATATCATTTATTGTTTTCTTACTCTTCCCTTTGTACCCTCTTCGCTTCTTCAACTTCCTCTTTCAACTTACCTTGAATATTTTTTTTTTCTAAAAGGACAAGTGTAAGGGTGGAGATAATGAATTTTCTTTTTATCTCTTTTTTTCTTCCAAATAGTACTCTAGTTGTTTGGCTAGAAAATAAAAACATGTGTTTGTTGTTACTGATGTAGGTTTTCAAATTCTATTATGCCATTCCAGTGTATAAAAACCAAATCTCAACATTCTTAGTGACTAAATATTGGCAGTACTGTCTGTATGCAGATGCTGGAAGGAGATCTGGAACAGATTATAATCTGACTTTTGGAAATAAATAGAGCATGCACCATTAATATTTCACATAAAAGTGAATGTTTTATATGGGCATCTTGACCAACTGAAAAATTTCTCTAGGTACAGATGTCAAGGTGGGAGAGTGTACTGCTTTATCTGCTTATTAGGACTTCTAATTGACCTACTTGTGCTGAACCAGTTGTAATTCTCTCCTACTTTCTCACAGCTGAAGAGTGGTAACAGTGAATCTTTTTTTTCTGAAATGCAGCAGAATTTCTTTCTTTGTATGGGGATAAGGGCAACATCCTACTTGCTTGTGAAGAGGAAAGGGGGATGGTAAGGCTGAGTTCATTGTATGCCATTTGTGTGCAGCTACTCAGTTAACAAACTGATCTCCCAACGTTTTTTTCTCTCCCAGAGCTCCCAGAGTGGGTCATTGGAGTGGTGCTCTTAAAGCAGTGAATTTTAGGGAATTTAATTTAAAAGAACTCTAAGAGCTTCTTTTCCTAAGAGCTTTTTCAAGCTGTTGACAGGCTTCATTGTGTGCTTCAAGTAAATTTTAGGTTGATCTTTCTTCTTAAAAACATTCCAGTAAAGCTCTGCTTCCTAATTCAGTGCTAGACTTGTGCTCTTTTGTGCTGCCTTCAGGCTGTTAAAATTTGCTTGCTGCTCCTTCACCCAATGTACTACAGTTCTTTATACTAGTGAATATACATTCTAGACTAGTTGAAAAGTTTGACTGCTTCAACAAGTTGTCTTACACTAGATATACCCTCTAGATTAGTTCTAACATCGACAGTCTGATTTGGTAGAGCTTTGTGTACTGTTTGCAAATGCCTGAATGGTATATGATGCAATACAGATGTATTTCAAGCTTCAGTGAAGTTGAAACACAGATGGGTTTATGGTTTTTTTCAGATTTGAGCTTGACTTCTGTCCTTTGACTCCACATTTTCTATCCCTACGAACTGAATTAATGACGTGTCAGATGGGAGTGGTAAAAAGAAACACTGTTGTTCATAAAAAAATAACTGCATTTATTGTTGGTTATAGAATGGTAGCTATCAGGCTTTCTTGCTCAAATTGTATGTTCTTCATGCTGTATTTATTATTGATTCATCAGCTTAGCAAAATTGTAGCTTATTTGCCTCTTGCAATATGAATGTGGTAGAAAGCTGTTCAAGTTATTGTTGCATAATTTTTGATGTGTGTCATTTACTGAACAATAATTGAGAATTGAGGAATTTGTAAAGGATTAAGATGAAGTTTTCCAGAAACATATCAAACACTGGAAAATATGTTTCATTCATAGTACAGTAACCTGAAGCTTAAAGGAAATGCGAGCCCCTTATCTTCTTAATCTTGTAATTGTACAATATGATGTAGATTAAATTTAAACTAGACAGCTGCTCCATCCTTCAAAACACCTTCTGAAAAGAGTATAAAGTTCATGATGTACAGTCTACAGCTTCCTCACAAGGGGAAGAGGAGGTGCAGACACTGATCTCTCAGATGACCAGCAATAGGACATGAGGGAATGGCATGAGGCTTTTTGAGGGGGTTAGGTTGGCTATTAGGAAAATGATGTTCACCTGAATGTTGACTGGGCACTGGAGCGGGCTCCCCAGGGCAGTGGTGACAGCACCAAGCTTGGCGGAGTTCAAGAAGTCTTTGGATAATGCTCTCTGGCACGTGGTGTTATTCTTGGGGCTGTCCAGGGCCAGGGGCTGGACACGATGATCCTTGTAGGTCCCTTCCAGCTCAGCATATTCTATGATTCTACTTAGAGTCAATGAGCTGAGGCTTAATCTTGAAGCACAAACCTTGTAAATGTCTATGTATATAGTCTTATTTTGTGGTAAATATTTTAAGTACAAAGTAGATTACACTTGAAAGATATTTGAGTTGTTGAGTCAGGCTTGCTAGTTTGCCCTGTTAAATCTGCTTTTGTTTCCCAGTCTGTTATCTGTCCCAGATAAATTGCAGTTTAAGAGTGATGGACAAAAGGGAAAACTTGGTCTTTTTGACTCTTGAATGGAATACTGAGGATTAAAGTAAAACTCAGAATGTCCAGAAAGAACAACTGTGTTTCTGTAAATGGATGTGATATTTTTCTCTAAATAGACTCAGTGTGTTCACCTGGCCAACAGCAGCACTCTGAAGAGATAACTAGGTTGCATGTCAGTGATAAGCTAGAGTCTGTTATCTTATATTTGTGAAAGCAGGATGTGATGAAAGTAGCATAAATTGTGACTGAATTTTGTGGATGAAGTCCTCTGTGAAAGGAGGTTTCTGGGAACACTGTTTTCTTCCCTTCTGTCTAAATCTGAGAATTTGAGTTAGAAGAAAATTATATCTCTAAGGGTCAAGTCTGAACTGTAAGGTTTAATCTTGCTTGTGCTAAGAAGAAAAGTAGACTTGCATAATGCAAACCCTTTAATCAGAAAAGTGGCTGTAAACTCTTATTGAACAAAATCACTCCTGCTATCTATTTATATACCAATATTTATTTTGTAACAATATTTATTGCTTGTTCTTTTCTCTGATGTTTTTGCTATAGCACCTGTTCGGCTCAAATTGATTTAAATTTGCCTGTGCTGTTGTGATAAAATTATTAGCGAAAAATCCAAATGTATTGTAATTATCTACTCTGTGCTACATCTTTCAATATAGTTTGTATAATCCAGTGCACTTTCAGATGAAAGTGAGGGCAGAATTTGTCTTGCAGAATCTATAGCATTTATGACCAATTGTATGGGAAGTACAAAGCTTGACCTGAAATGCTCAGGTGATGTGAAGCTGTAACTTAAGAGTAAGCTGAGGAAATTTTACCTGTGACTTGAGCTAAATGGGTATTTTTTGACAAATGTGGAATTAGACATTGGTATTCAATGGTGAAATGGCTTCATTTCATGAATAAATGGGAAATCTGAAATAGCACTTTATGTTCTCCTTTCAGGTTTAAGTATAGATGATGACCTGTAGAAGTATGAAAATTGACTGTGGTAGCTATGACACCTACTCAAAACAGTGGAGTCTATCAGAAGACTGGGCTAACTTAAGAGAAAAAACTTAAAGTTGAAGCTCTGAGAGTTAATGTGTAACTTTCTGAAAGAGCTGAAAAAGAGATTTTTGAATTATTTTAGGACTTCAAATAGAATAGTAAATTATTTTTCTTGAAAGCCCTTACACTTTGTAAATGAATACTTAATTTTCTTTTTTAATGTGAGCATATCCATTTTTCTGGTATTTTATGTGAAAAGAATGGGAAAGCTTATTATTTTACTAGTCTTGCAGGTGTTGTCTTTCACTTTTGTAAATAATAAAAGCTAATAGCAGATTGGTATTTGCAGATGAAGCAATCTTCAATTAAATCCCAGTTTGCCTGTACGTATAAAAATGATTTGAGTGAAATGAGGGGTCAACATTCCCAAGCAATTCCAACCTGCAAACATCCTGTACCAAAGCAACATTCAAAAGATGGAAAATACACAGGTAAGCTGTGGTAGGATTGAATAACTGTGATAGGTAATATTTTAAATGCTATCCAAAAAGCCTTTAGTGGAACTCAGTGTAAATGTTTTCAAGAAAAAGAACAAAAGCGTCTCATTGTTCTCAATGTCTCATATGCCAGTTAAAACTTTTTGCAATAAAACTCTAATGCCAATGCTTTGAAAATATAAATGTTTGAAAAATGTGTTGATGCTATCTTGAGGTAAAAAAATGATATATGTTGCATATATGACATATTTGTTCATATTCTACAAAAGTAAGCCAAGTGAAATTTGTATTTTTGCCATTAGAAGGGGGGAAAAATTTGTTTTACTGTGCTATAAACTATATAATATATAAAATTTCTGTGCCCTTTAACCCTCTCTTCCAATATCTTAAAGTTATAAATCCAATTGCCTAAGTTAGTTACTACATGTTTTGAGCAATGTAATTTTAAATTGGCAGTGCACTTATGAGCACATAGCAAATGTAATAGCAATGACCAGCATAGCTTAGTTTTATTGGTAATACATTAGTTTTGATTTAAAAGAAAAAAAATAACATGGCAGTCCTTACAGAAAAAGGATGTATATTCCCAGGTAACTTTTTATTTCTTCACATATGTTTTTGATATTCTTACATGACAGAAGGTACAAATTCATGTCTTGATGTACCAGTGCTTGGAACTATTTCTGAAAGTGTTCACCAGACTAGAAGTTATACAGAAATGGGAAAGCTGAGTTGTCAGCCAAGGAACAAGAACTCCGAGAATGAACAGATGGATTTGAATAACGACAAAATAATCTGTGACAAGGAAAGTGAACCATCTTTGCAAAAAAATACTAAAAGACTTAAGACTTCAAACAGCTCTCAGAAGGAATTGGACAGCAAAATTGGTAAAAAAAGAAAACAGACCAAAACTGCAAGTAAGAATAAGTTGATTGCTGGTCAGGCAAAATTAACTCGCTTTTTTCAACTCTAAGTTTTTGTTTTCACGTACATGGTATTTTGACAGTTGTAAAATTTTGCAAGAAAACAGGTGAAATTCATGAATTACTTCCTTTCATACTTAAATAATTGAAAGTAGCTTGTGTATTATATTAGACAACTGCTTACAAGTCTGGGTTATGCTGAAGTCTTTTATTTTTTAATAACAATACATTGTTAATAATTACACTGTTATTTTTGGTAATGAATTATGTATCCCTCTACAATGCGATAGGAAATTATTTTTGGATGCGTATGTACAGCCACACTAACACTCAGTAACTTCAAATTACATTAAATTCAGAATAAAATGTTTAACCTTCAAAGGAGGTGGTGGAGATCAGTAGTTTTCACACTTGCCAACAAGGTCGATAGACTCTTCCCAGCATACACCTGAGGACTACAGGAGGAAAAAAAAGAGTCTGAAAGTTTATGTCATCAAAGAACTAGAATTCTTATAGCTTCTGGAAATGTTAATTTAACAAATGCTCCCTCTCCTGTGCACCAAATCATAACAGACATGGAGCTTCTAAATGAACCTTTATCAAATTGCTATATGGACATGGCACTGTACTTTACCACAATGAAATAATTTTTTGTGTAAAAATAAAATATATTTACTGTCAAAATCTCTTCTTCCTATAGGGAATTTAGCTGAATTTTCTTCATCTGTTGTCTCTCTTTCCTCTATTGACTGAATATTTTGAATTTCAGTGTCAGCTGGAAAAGCCACAGCTCCCTTCAGTGCAGGATAAGGTAGTTGCTTTCTACCTAAGTTGATTGGCATAACATGATCGAAGAAATCATGTCTGGAGCCTCTGTCCTGTTTTGAGGGAATACAAGAGGTTTATCTTTATTTAAAGTGAGTTGTGTTCACATTTGGTACTTTATACTTCAACAGTACAGTTATTTTATGTTTCAAGATCGCATCTTAAAAGTAATGACCTCCCTTATGTCTTTGGCTAAAATGATTTAATGGCCATAATTAAATAATGAGTGTCATGTTTGGCAAAGTTGAAAACCTGTTGCTGTATATAGGGACGTGCATCAAATACAAATATAGGTTCCCCCCCACCCCCTGCCCGTCCTCCAAGTTTTTGCTGCTATCTGTAAAAATCAGATTTAATTCAACTGTTCAAGTTACACGTTTAGAATCTGGGCATTAGATGTGGAGAGTTGAAATTTTTCTTTCTTGACTATGTTATGTTAAACTAATATTTTTGTATATTTACCTGGTTATTGCTTTAAATCATTTTGGATTGTTTTCTAAAGGGGCATAAATGAATTTCAATTTTACAATTAAGCCAAAATGTAAAACTGAACTCACCAAAAATTCCATGTTTCCAGCATTCTTTTCATTGAAAACATTGCTGTCTTCAGTCTTGTAGTGCTTCAGCAAAGGTATAGCTCCCCTGTTCATAGTTTTATCGCCGTTTTGTAGAGTTTTTCCTAGATTTAGTGCAGCTAGCAACATATCTTCATCTTCTACCTCTTGCAGAGATTTTGAAACTGAGAGTAGAAAACCTTGAGAAAAAAGAGAGAGAAGAGAGAGAATTAGGATGTATGATGTGATGCACATTTTTAGTTATTTAACGCTTGAGAGGTTTGGTACTTCTCAAATTCTAAGAAAGCTTCTCCAGTGGTAAATAATTATGTTTTCCATTTCTGGAATGGCACACTTTATATATTTTACATGTTGAATGGAAACTACTTCAATGGCTGATGAGTTCATTCTTTTAAAATGACTCATATTAAGGCATAACCTTTTCTATAATCCTTCTAATCCCAGCTGTTTAGAACTAAAACATTTCTTTGTCATGGATAATTTGTTTCTTTGTGTGTTTTTAGAACAGATTAGTACCTTTTGGTGGATCAGTATAACAAAGTTCACAGAAAAAAAATAATGTCTGTTTATGTTGTTTATAAAACCTTACCTCTGGTAAAGGCAATTTACAAAGAAGAACTCATCTACATAAATAAGCAGGACTGTTGTAAAGGTGTGATGTATCATGGCTTTTAATCAAAACTGGATTCACTAAAGAGTTGAAGTTCTTGAATTTCGATGATAGCTTAGACTGCTACTGTGTTTAAGCTGAAATAATTAATTTTTATTTTGATGTCTATTATGTCAAGTTGCATTATACAGAGTTAATGGCTAGAAACACTTATTAATACCTAATTAACTATGTTTGTCTGTATTTTCTTACTGAAAGTGGACCCTTCTCAGCTACAAATATAACATAGTCAAATATGCTTGCTAAGAATGTAGAAAGAAAAGTAAACTTCAGTTTTTCATTTAAAAAGTGAAGTGCATCTATTACCCTCTGGAAGAAAATGTAGAAGTTTCTGCATACTGTTGTTCTGTTGTTTTTGTCTGGGGCTGGTTTTTTTTTTTTTTCTTTTGGCTGGTTTTGTTTCTTTTGGTTTAGGGTATTTTGCCTTATCTGGAAAGCAAATAGGGCTAGCTGAAAGTTAGCTAATCTCTTAATGTCAGTGATAGAAACCACATATTCAGTGGCTGTGTGCCTCTTAGCTGGTACTTCATGTTTGTTTTATCCTTTAGGTTAGTTCAGGGCACCAAACATGCTGCTATTCGAGGCAACGCACTAGGACATTGGCCACTGTTCACTGCTAAACTTCCTGGAAAAGCACCTACCTTGCCAAAGTAACTTCTTGGTAAGATGTTTCATAGGAAATTGTCATTCTGGACTAAGATTTTGACTAAGGAACATTTTTGGTGTACCCACTTTTCTCCAAGGGAAGAAAGTGCATTTAATCCTTTCCGGGCAAAGCATCTCTCACAAACAGAATTGTTGCTTCTTATTGTTTTCATTTCCTTGCCATAGAGCCTGTGCTTGCCTCAGGGCAATTGAAATGTTTTGTTTTCTTTTCTTTAACTGCCTGGCGACAGAGGAGACAAATTTGAGAGTTGATTGTACGTGGTTTAATACTTCTTATCCAATCTCTGTTTGCTAATTTGTATTTTTCCCTCACCTTAAGTATTTGTACAGTTTTGTTCAATTAATAAAGCAAAAGCCATGTATGCTCTGTTCCAGATACTTTTCATTTAGCTCAGCCTCGGCAGAACAGGAGGAGTGCTCTGGAGCCCTGTTGGCAGCAAGGTTTGCTTTTTATTTGTTGGCCTATCAATTAAAGGTTGGAGAACAAGCTATCAACCCAGAAATTGGGTAGGTGACAGGAGCTTCTGCTTCTCTGAAGCTCTGGCACCCACAGGTGTGCAGCATCTCACATGGGGCTCACTTTCAAATGCTTCTGTCATTTAATACAAAGCACAGCTACAGTGAGTACAACTGACTTGGATCCTTCAGAAAGTCCATCTGCAGCATCTGTCTAATTGTCTGCTGTGAGACACAAGCTGATGTCTGTGAAAGAGTATGAAATCAGGGCAAACTTAATGGTACTTGCCCCAGGATCTTCTACTGCTTCTTGAACTAGTTGTTCGTTTTTAAGGTTCGTTGAAGATCCAAGGTGATTCTAGTGATAATGAGTAGAAACTTCTAACTAGGCTGCCAAGAAATCCAGAGCACATGTCTGTAAATTCAGTGACTTGTCAACTGCTCTGAACAGGCAGAAAACATTTGTACACCTGCAGATTTGCAATGTGTGTGTTGTGTACAGCTTGGGGAATCCTCGGACTCTGATGTCTACACTTCTGTTTCTTCATCCTGCAACTTTCAATTTTAGTGAAAATGTAAAATGTTTTGGTACATCAACCTCTGTGTTTTGCCATTATTTGTGATTTTTTTTTTTTTAATTCTTAAATAGTAAGTACTAACCCAGTACTGCTTTCAGAACAATAACAATTATTTTGAGAAATTCTTCTTGCTTCTACTTTGCATCTAGTTACAACAAAATATGAACTCTTAACAGATGAAATCTCATGTGGTATATGGAAGTAAATAAAATCTAGGTGATAACATACCTGGAATTTCTCTTATACTCATTTTGAATTCTTCTAGGAATGGGTTGCATAGCAATTGTAGTAGTTTCATTTGGTCTTGTATCTATTGTAACTGCCATGTACAAATGCTTGAACCTAATGCCTAGTATTGACTGAAGAATAAATAAAGCAGGTATTGTATAAAGTCAATTATTTTCTATTATCAGAATTTAAAAATTTCACAATGCAAGAAAAACTATTTAAGCAACCTTAATAAATCATTTTAGTGAATCTTAAAATAGCACAAAAATAATCGGTCGATGTTAATTTGCCCAGTGGCTTACTACTTCTGATTTTAAAAGGTGGTTTGTGGGGGTTTTTTGTTTGTTTGTTTAATTTTTAGTTTGAATCTTGTACATTTTATACAAACAGCTGTATTTTAGTCTGAGTTGTGGAAATACTAATCCCTTCTTGTGTATCTAAATACCTCAGTGTTTTAATTCCAAACCCCTCCCACCAAACCCAACAAGCAGGTGTTAAAGTGGAGATTCTCTGTGCTAATAATGGAAAGAGTGTATCAGCAGTTCACAGGGAAGATAAGAGGTAATTAGCACACTTCATTATTGACTCTAGGAAATTAAGACTCTTGCCTAGCACTGTTTTGTTGTTCCTCCTGCTGAATTGGTAGTCACCTAGAATCAGTAAATTGTTTTACCATGAAATAGGCACAATGCTGCATATAACAGGACACCTCTGGACTTCTGCAGAAGCATAGCTATAAATATTTGGAGAACTTAAAAGTTATCTTCTATAAATGTGTCAGGAGAATGTACAAGAAAAGGGTGGGGGTGAAACACCACAAACTAGATGACTTTTACCAAATTTCTGCCAAAGATCCAGGATATCCATTTCAGTCCTCTGTTGAATTATAGTCTATATATTTATAGAATGAAGTGTTACATTTGATTGTGTTATAAATTAATTTCACAGTTTGGAAGACTTTAAAATGTTTTATGCTGTTTGTTTTGAAAGACATTTCAGAGTTTCATTTGGAGGAAATGCATAAACATGTAAATATTTCTTAAGGAATTGTGCAGCAGCAGAAGAGAACAATTTATGCATAGTTTCTTCTAGTGAAGCTAGTGATAAGCATATTGGTCACTGTCTGTCCTTTTTAAAATTATTTCCATTGTAAAAAATGGTCTGTTCTTGTGGGAATAATTTGCCAATGCACTATATTTAGGGTTAACTGAGCTGTTCCTTTCACTGTTTAAAAACAAGTTAACCCCCCCTTCGAATGACTAAATTTCTTCTGAAGGACCTTTTGCAAAACAGTCCATATGTAAGTCTATTAAGGATGCCCAATTAATCAATAAAGTGGAAAGAGGAAAAGAGGGAGGAAGATTCCTCAAGCAATAGTAGCATCTTAATTAAGAAAAAGACAGTGGTGATAGTGAAATATTCTGTTTTCATGTAAAAATATGCATTTCTGAGAGAAGTCCAGAAAATTGTTGTGGACAAGCCACAGTCAATTATTCTGTAACCAACCAATAACAGGAACTTCCTTATGAGAGCAATAAGGACGATGAGAAAGACTGGGCCTCTTCCCTTTGCAGGCAGATGAGAGGATTTCAGCCAAGAAAAAAATACAGGAAAAAGCAGGAGGTGCAACTGGAATTTTGAGCTTCATTTGAGCACAGGATGTCTGTGAGAGGCTTTGAAGCTGGCTGTCCAGTGCAAGCCTGCTAAAATTCCTGTGATTTCTGCTCTTCACCATTACTGTTCATGTGGTTTTGATAGTGCTGAGGTGAGTCATTTGTTTTGCATAACTAACACTAAGGCAGGAGAACTTTTTTAGAAGTGTTGACTCTTGCAAAGTTCTGAACCGATGGTGCTGGAACCGAAGGTGGTGGATTAAGCCCTCTCAAGGGCAGTGAATGCTCTTGCTGGTACACAGCGATTGTAAGACTGACCACAGCTGGTGTTTGAGAGGAGCATCAGTTCTTTCTTTGCTATAAGATGAAAGGTGCCTGGCTAAGTTAAAGGAATATTATCAATACTGTTCATAGATCCTAGTGATGATGTAGTTGTGTTCCACACGTCGGTCCAGATACTCTTACTGAGCTGAATCATCTGAGTCGATTTGCGTGATGAGAGTTGACAGGCTGCTCTCATGGAGATATAAGAAGAATGAAACCAACTCTGCCACAATTTCTTTTTTGCAGAGCAAGTGTTCAGTAAATTGGCACTTTGTCAAAATCCAAATACTGTTTTTCACCTGTTTTTTTTTTTTTTTACCAATAATGTCAATTTCTATTTAGGGATTTTTTGTTGTTGGGGGTTTTTTTATTTGTTTTTGTTTGGTTTGTGGGTTGGTTTTTGTTTTGTTTTTTTTTACGTTTCATTCTCTTTTAAATACAATTGCATTTTCATCTGAATTGTTTCTACTAATGCTTTTTTCTTATGACAGAGTATAAGCCTCAGTTGTTTGGAGTCTTGGTAGTTATGGAACAATAATGTTGCATTATGAGTCCATGAAATATTTTTACCCTGTTTTGGATGTCAGGTACATTTTTGAGATATGCTATTTTGTAAGTTATTCTTTAAATAAACACACGAGTCAGAGGTGTTTACACACAGAAATGCTCTAGTATAGTTTTCACATGGTAAGCTGAGCCACCTACCTAAGTCTGGGTTTCTCCTCCTGCATTCTGGAAAAAGAATCACTTATGTTTTAATTCTGTTATTGTGAAGTAGAATTTAAAACCTACAAAGGACCCACCAGGTATTCTCTCTTTGGTTTGCCATACCAGTCTGTGATTTTGGCTGTTCTACTGTTTACTCTAGCAACAAGGGGTTGGAACCAGATGATCTTTAAGGTCCTCTCCAACCCAAACCGTTCTGTGATGCTACTCCTGTCATTCATATGGTATTAGCACAATGGTGTACAGAACGTTACAATATGTGTTCTCCTAATTATTGCAGTGCTTGTGGTTGCTATCCAAGGACTAGGAGTGACGTTATGATTTAGTGACTCTCGTATCTTTGAACATATTTTCTTTATTATCTATGCCAGTAATCTAACCAAATTTTACCTGCTTCTGTTATATCAATCCCAGTCAGGTCTTTTTCATCCCAAGTATGTGAACTTTGTGTATGATAGAAACATCTGTCTTACAGACTCGGAGGAGGAGGAATTGCAGGCTGTTAATCATACAGTTTGTACTGTGTATTACCTTTGTCTGCAGAAGAGACTGTGCTACCACTGATACTCAAAAGTACAGCCAGATACTTATAAAAGCTCTCAAGAGTTCCCGCACAGAATGGCGGTCACACTGGAGGTTCTGATGGACGCTGTCCAGGAGAAGTCAACTAAGTTTCTGGACATACTGCGTCCCTCTATGCCAGCATGCCTGGTAATTCCCATAAATGAGGGCCTGTCAGAGTCAGCCAAATTACTCTGGCAGATGTCTGCGTCTTTAGTGTTGACAATCCAGATGGGTGGATTGTTGTTATCCAGTGCTTTCTGCAGGCTTTGAACAAGTCTGTATACACTGGCGCCAGGACTCTTAGCTGTGGCAGCAGTCCGCTGGACAGACAAGCATCAAGGTGTACAAAGAACAATACCACAAGGTAAAGAATTACACCAGACATTATTTAATTAGAAGCAAAACCAACCTGCTTTCAAATTATCTTATTCTAGTTATGATCTAATGCTGTTTTAATCAGAGATGTCTTTTACGGAAGATAGTACTTCTCTCAGTGAAATATCAATCATCATTTGCATTGATATAGGATCATGAAAGGTTTACCTTAGCCAGAATTTTGTATTTTATAAGACTCAGTTATTTCCAAGCAAAATATTAAAATGGTTAGCCTAGGATATTCCTATGTTTAGCACTTGTTTTGCATACCTCATATTTTGAATATTAAGTGTCATTTTCCCACAGGCAATCAACAACTACCTTCTTCGATAAATGTACTGCTGCAATGACTTTTGCCAAACATTATGACTTCAACTTGGTCATTCATTTAGTAGCCAAGTTTTGGTTAGAAGTATTGTTTGGAGCTGAAATGACTCTGTCTCACAATTTTGGAGGATGCTGTCTGCCATTCATAGTTGCATCCACATTGACTCACATTCAAAGAAAAATTATTTGCTGACAGCATGTCTGATCCTCTGAGATGCTATCAGCACGGTTCCCATATCGTACTCTGTTTTCACTTTTGCTGGCACTGCCTGCTGTGGACATTGAGTTGTAAGAGACTTTAAAGTGAGCAAGGGTTCCTGCCCTTTGTGCTCTCCATATGGGTATGAGGCAGCTGACTACTTATGATGGCTCTGTGTGAGATCATAATTTTCGTAATTGAAAGTGCTACATGTATGCAAAGAATTGAGCCAACAAGAATTACAGCTTCAGCCAGAAGACTTGTTGCTACTTTGCATGGATAGTAGTTCTTTCTGGACCTATGGTGATTTGCCAGTGTCATTCTACTTAGGATCTGAATGTTCCTTACCATGTATTGAATCCTTTTTTATTGTATCACACTGCAAACCAGCTAGCCCTTCAAAAAAAGCCATGCCCACCACTGTTTTAATTATGTAGGGATATATTATGTAGGTACAATCTTGAAATCTCATGTATGTTTTTGACAAATGTTTTTCTTGACCAAAATGTGAAGCAGAGGTTACATTTACCCATTGCTTACCCATGCCAAAGTAAAAATATGTGGAAACTTGAGCTACTAATAATTTCATCGATTTCATACATAAACATTGGTTTTTATTGACTTTTCAGCCTTTAGGTATTTTTCTGAACTGCTAAGATTAGATTCAGTTGAACTAGTTTACAATTTCTAAGATGTTACTAATATGCAGTCATGATCAAATTTGGTGACCGCTCCTGTTGGTTCAGAGTTGCCATCAATAATTGCAAACATTAATTTTAAATAAACATGTTATGAAATTTCTGGCAAGGAACAATCAGGTTTTAAGGTTAGATTTTATCATAAAATCTATAAATTCCTTCCTGCTGCAAGGACAAAAAAACAGGTCACAAGCATTCCGGGAGACATCTGGAGTGCACTGTTGATGACTCCTTGACACAGGCTGACTGAAGACCTGATGAGGCAAAGCACTCTAGTGGACCCGGTGTCAATAATTAGGAACTGGGTCTGAAGGTTGTCTTAGCTTTGTCTGCAGTGACCATAAAATGGTGGTGTTCAGGACCCTGGAAGAAAAGACCAGGGCAAATAAGATCACAGCTTTGAATTTCAGAGGAATAAACTTCTCTCTGGTTAGAGTTCTGCTTGGGGCAAACCCATGTGATAGTCCTGGAGAGAAGAGGGACCCAGAATTGCTGGATCACCTCCTCTAAACTCAAGATTTGTCCATCTGAATGTCAAGGGAAGGTGGCGGGAGGCCTGTGATGATACAAAGCTCCGAAGAAAGCTCAATCACAACCATATAGGATGTGGAAATAGGGACTTGGGAGACAAGAGAGAAACACTGCCTGAGGGTGTGGGGACTGGCTTAGAAAAAACAGGACTAGATGGACCTGAAGCTGGTGAGGGATGTGAAGGGCAAAAGTGAGTTCTACAGTTTTACCAGCAGAAAAAAAGGAAAGAATTTGGAAAATGTGTGTCTGCTGCTGAATGAGTACAGGGTGCTGGGCACCGAAGGGTGTAGAAAAGCTGGGATATTCAATGTAGGCATTGCCTCTGTCTCTATTGGCAGGATTTGCCTTCAAGAATCCCATGCTCCTGAGTCCAGAGGGAGCATCCGGAGTAGTGAGAACTTTCCTCAGTAGAGGAGGGTTGAGTTGGGGAGCATTTAAACAAACTGGCCATATGTAAGGGAGGTGTCTCTGCTTTGAGCAGTGTCTTGGACTAGAAGATCATGAGGTCCAATCCAACCTCAACCAATTTAAAATTCTGAATTCACTTTTTGAATATGTTTGCTAAATTCAGGTTTTCCTGAATATTGATATGCTTTTAGTTTAACTTTCTTTTCATTTATATCTCCTGCTTCAGCAGTTGTATATTTAACCTGCATTGTCTACCTAATTTATTAGTTCATCTAGCAAATAATCTGTAATATTCAACAAAAACACTTTCTTCAGAGTGTAAAAGTGAGTAGAAACAAGTTTAATAACATGATCTGTAAGTGATCAGAATGAATTGGTTTTCTTTCTGATCTTTTGTGTGAAAATTATTCTTGTTCATTTACTTAATGAATGAATGTTTGAGTTTAACATTTAGCATAAGTGTTTTTAACCTGAAGTGATAAACTTTTACTTTGCCCTTCCTAGTAAAAAATCTCTCTTGCACTATCACTGCTTTCTGCATGAAAGAGTTTTAACCATTAACAACTTGTGTCAGTATTTATATTTGTGGGTTCTAATTCATTCGCATTTATCATGATCTTTCTTTTAAAACATAGTGTTAACATGTTTTATGTTACTGTATTTAATAAAGCCACAGAACATTCCAGGAAATATAACACAAGACTTTTGACTATGGAAACATTATATTTGTTAGTGGGAAATGATGAAGTGCCACATATTTAGCCATATATTCATTGGTGGAAAGTGGTGAAGAGCCTTTTTTTTCTTTTTCATTTTGTATTTAATGAATATGCAACAAGTTCATATTTATTACATTCCATGGAGTTGTTGAGCATGAATAGAAACAGAAGTTGAAGAAAATAAAGAGAATTTAACTCACGTGGTATAGTTCTATGCTTCTGGGCAATTTTGTGCAAAGAATATGCCATAACTGACTTCTGAATCTGACTTTATTTCTGATTTATGTATATGTCATATTGTCTGTAAACTGAATATTTTTGTTCTCAAAGTCATGGAGTAATATGTTAAGAACTCTGTGGTAAGAGATGAAAATGTCCAGGTTAGATGCCAAGCTGTTTTATTTGCCTCCTCTTTGCATATCTAAGTTGAAAGAGAGGAAGAAGTTTTCTGACCATTATTATGATATTTTGATAGTAAGCTGCCGCTTAAGCGCAATTATGTATTAGTCCTTTTTTGGCACTCTCCTTGCACCATTATTTCTGATTACATAATCTCTTGAGTATTTTTGTAGATGAAGTCATAGTTAATCTGAAAAACCAACAGTGTTTTTATGTTAGGAATATGTGTCAATTGCAATCATCTAGATTTTTTCCTGTTGTTGAATTTTCTTTCATAAACAGGCAAACATTTCTAGAATGGTAAGGAAATTGTTTATCATCAGCATCCTAAAATGGGTACAAAAGCTAAACAGTTACATATGACATTGATTATATTGAATAAGATCATCCCTGCAGTATTTTCCACATGATGATTATGCAAAATCATGCTTCCGATGACTTAATTGCAGTTCTTTACATAATTTTTCATTAGAAATAATCAAGCTCTACATTTTGCTAGGTATTGTCATTAACTTTACATATTTTTGTGAGAGCTGTAGTGCTTAATGAAAAATTGGTTTTAATTATCAAGAGAAGCTGAGTAACATTTCCTCCCCATTTTAAACACTAACTTGTTTCTTCTTAAAATAATTTAGAGATGAAACTTGTCAAATCAGTAAGCATTTTATCAACCAGAAGAGATGACTGAAGTTAAACTTACAATTAGACCTAGGCATATACCTGTTCTAGGAAGTAGCAGAGTTTGATCATCAGATATTGAACTAGAATAGTGAAAAAGTAGAGAAATAGTGGGGTTTATTAATGTTAAAAGTAATTTTGAATTATAATTTAAAATACAAATTACAGAAATTTATGTGGATGATGTACTCCATTGTTTATTTTGAAAAGTATGTTAAATGTTGAACTAAGTCTGCAAATGAAAATGCAGTGTTTTGTAACATGTGTGTTTGTGCCAAGATTTACAGTAATTTGTGCAAACATACGGGGTCTCTGTTATATAGAAATTTCATGTGTTGGAGGCTGAGGTCTTAGGGTCTCACAAATGTCAAATCCATGACATACTTAAGTAGGGTCATTCCCTATATACCATCTGCTATAGAACAATTGTTTTAAGAATTAAAAGGTCTGAGTGCATCTTTCTTGCATTCTTTAATCATAAAAGCAGACAGAATATTTAAATAGTAGTAGTCCAAAAGACCTTGTAGGTAGAAAATGAATATAAATCCAAAATACTTCTGGTACTGACCAGCAGTAGCTTTTCATTAAAATAAAAGCATCTCTGTACAAGTACACATATTAAAAAACATAATAAAATTAGTTTTCTTTGGGTGTTCTGGGACTGAAGGATGAGTCTCATTGAGATTTTTTGCCTTGACATTTCTAGCTCAGCCAGACAATGAAATATCTCATCTAGCACGTTAAAATGTCGCAAGCTTAAAAAACAAATGTTGTTGGCATATGAATGAATAGAACTCAGGCTAGAGTTAGAGTATTTTAGGGGGAAATTCACATGGAGAAATATCATGTAGTTTATGAAATTAATAGCAGCAATTACTGGAATCCCCAAATGCTGAGCACGTTAATGTTGACAAAGGGTGTCAAAAGGTTGACAATGCAGTCAAAGGTCAGTGATAAATTTTGTTATATTGCATCCCCTTTGAGTGTCTGGGAATACTGGATCTTGGAGATAGCTGGCTACTTTTCTAAAAGAAGAGTAAGACATAAGATAAGTATGTAAGTATTAACTGTAATTGTGAGCACTCTAGTTTGCAGGAAAGGATTGTGTTCACTGTTCTGGGCAGAACAACACAAGTCCTTGAAGGCTTCCAAAGGGAAGGCCTAGAAGATCACTTCTGCCAGCTGGTGCTGTGGGAAAGCATCAAGTCAGGAGCTTGTAAGGTTAGTTTGTGGTTTAGAGGCTTGTAGGGCTTGCTGATGAGAAAAGGTTGTGCTGTGAAGTAAATGTAACTTTTTCCCTTTCAAGCTGCTCTCATGCTATACCCTGTTTGAAAAGTGCTTTTTTTGTTTGTTTTTTTCTTGTTTAAGTGTGGTTCCTTTCATTACTGCTAATTTTTTGTGTTCATCTCTAAGTCCTTTGTTGATGTGACCCCTGCATGCTGAGCAAACAGAAGCTCTCTCTACTTACTGATAGTACCTTGTGTACCTGCATGTCTAACATCATTTTGCAGCTGCAAAGAGGACCATGGCTCCTTTCTTCTTCACCTTCGCAAAAATTATCCTCCTCCTTCATTTTTCTGTGGTGTTTTCTTATAAACATAGCTTGCTTTTAAATGGTGTGCCCTTCCCTAATATTTCTGGTTACTCTGTAAATTAAAATCAAGGGTGCTGGAACTGTATCTTGTTTAATGATATTCTGTTTGCAGAACCTAGGAAAGAAATGCACTTTTCAAACTGACATTGAGTTGAAAATGCAAGATAACTGTGGAAGTTCATGGAAGTGAACTCTAGGGGTTCATGGTCCTATGCTTTTGGGAATAGGTGAGATATTAGTTCTTTCTTTGATAGATAAGTCAAAGTTTAATTGGCGGTCCATATAGACACCTATGGTAAATTATGTGCTTTCTGTTCCTGTAGGTTTTCCAGTTAGGAAGGAGATTTAATTTGCAAATCAACTTTGATGCCTGAAATAAAAGTAAATGCAGAAATATGGATTTTTTTCTCTACTTTTCTGTATAAAGCTTGGGTCAGCATGAAGTATGTTATGTACAGTTTTTCATATGGTGCTTGATAGTCACAAAACTAATGAGAAATCAACCCTCTTCAGTCTGTGCAGTCTCTGTGTTTGGCTAGTGAAGTGTCCCAATGGCTACACTAAAGCAAGAAGCTGACCTGCCCAGCAGTTGCCTAACAGTCTTCTTTTAGCATGACTGGCTGCTTAGTCACTCATTGGAAAATGTATCCTGTAAACAGAAGAAATGCCTGCAAAGGTGATTGGGTTCATGCACAACGTATCTGAGAATGCAACTGCAGCCCACTATTTGTTTTGTTTTTTTTTAATATAAGCAAAACTCTTTGGAGTGAAGAGAATAGAGGCTGTATTTTTAAATTTTAACAGTAATAACCAGAACTCTGCTGTTTTTTCATCTGGCATAGGTAGGTATGCAAGAGGTATTACATTTGATTTTGTTTCTGGCATACAACATACAAAATTATGTTTCCAGATGCTAAGAACCGTTCTTTCACTTCTACAGCTTAAGCTTTCTTTACGTCTATTGTCATTTTTTCATTAGTGTAACATGCTCCACTGCTTCTGTATAGTTTGTTCATAGAATTGGAATGATCTTTGCAGTGCAACATTCTTGCATTTTTCATAAGAAGCATTGTAGTTTTAAGGTTTCCTCATAATTTCTGGCAGTTTTGTTTGGAGATGTTTTTCTCTGTGTGTGTAATAAAGCTTGTAAAATTCTCTAAGTAGTTTCTGTATCTGTTCTAGTAATTTGCCATTATTCTAGCATATTTCAAATTCACTTTCAAAAATATTAAAATATGGATTAGATTGTTTCGGCTTTAGGCTAGTGAAGAAACATGGGGTTTTATAGTTGCCTATATATACAATACCTGTTTTTAAGTTAAAGAGGTTACAAATTTAACCTAAGATAATTTTAAAATGATGAATTAAAATTGGTTAAAAAGGGATTTGGGGGGATAATTTTGACAAAAAGAAGCATTAGGAAATTAGAGAACATATTTTATTCTTTTTAAATTCATTTTTCTACCACACAATGTATTTGCAGTCCTTGAAAATATTCTGAGTTTGAAGCATTATGCCTTCTAAACTAATAAGGCAATGAGTAATTCAGTGGTAGGAGTTTGCCACTCATAGTTTAAAGTTTAAAAGAGGAGCTGGGCCTGTACTTAGCTAATAAGAAGCTTTGAGCTGAATCATGTAACTTCATTCTTTTATTCTTCACTTCCCTGATGTGTACAGTGGCTTGGGTGAGGTAAATAAGGTAATTGGATTTTATGTAATTTATTCATGGGGTTCATTTGTCGCTTTCAGAAGTGAAATGTATTAGTTAAGCACTAAATAAAGGAATCAAAATAAGGTCTGTCTGAAGCATTCACAGATGTACAATTATCACATTTTAACTAGAACACTTGCTATAGTGTGACCTTGCATGTAAAATACATATAGACACAGCCATTAAAATAATTTTTGTAAAGAATTTATTCTGTTGAAGTGTATTTGTGCTAAGTACTTCTGAAAGTGAGAAACTACAGTAGCAGAAATACTATTTATGAAATGGATGACAATGAACTGCTGCAAATGAGATGGTAAATAAACACATTTTTTTCATCCTGTTTAGAGAATAAGAAGTAAAGTGGGTTTATATCAACAAAGCACTTAACCCCATTTCTTACTTATTCATGTCAACAGTAGAACCAGTGATTAACTCTGGTAACTCTTGCATTTTTGCAGCAGTGGTGCTGTGTTAGCACTCCATGTTACAATGACTACACTGTTGTATTTCCATCAAAGCTCCTAAAAATGTTTTTTTAATATCATTGTATATCTATTCATCAACTGCTGTTGCATAGTTGGGACAGGTAGTATACTACAGTGGTATTGCCAGCAACATAATAAGGTCTTTTCCTGTTCCAGTTTATTGATTTCATATGTAATCAGGGAAATTTAGTACAATGATGGTGAATAATAGTTCTTGTCACTGGCACTTAATTTTACCCTCAAAAGAAAAAAAGTTATGTTAATGTAATACTATCTAACACTGATTTGAAAAAAAACCCCTATTATTTAGCAGAAGGCTGGGGAAGAAGTATTCCTCTCTGGCACCCACCATCCTGTTCAGTTCTTAGGTTTGTGTCTGTCTGGCTCCAGAAACTGTTGAGAAGTGAGCACATTTGCACTGCATATTTTACATGTGCCTCACTAGACACAAGTAATTTATTCACCTGTAGATTATTCACTGAGAAATGTACTTGTGGTTTGACATGGTATCTGAATAGAAACTGAATTTATTACCTAACCTTGTCTGATCTCAAAAAAGTGGGAAAAAGGCACAAAACAATGTGATGCTATTCTTCTGCCAGTGGCCCAAAGGTCAGGTGATCTGCATGCTGTTTAGTTTTGTAGGAACGTGTTTTACTTTTCATTGAGTGAAAATAGTGCACTTGATCAGAGCTCCTGTTCCACCTGTCTGCAGAAGGTCTCATCTGCTTGTTTTTCATTGCCAGGTAGCCTAGAGCAGACATCCAATGTAATGTCAGCCACACCAGGCTGCTCTTTAATGCTCTCTGTTGCCTCCATGCATTCCAAATGTTCTGTCACATAAAGGACAACTCCACTGCCTCATCTTCATGTCTTGTCCTTTGTAAAGAGCCTGTTTCCATCTGTTTCAACACTGTGGATATGTCATCCATCATACCGTGTCTCTGTGATCGTAACAATATCATGGTCCTGCAACTGCACACAGATCTCTTAATTCCTCATGTTTATTCCCAATTCAACATGTATCAGTCTACAGGTTGATTTCCCAGAAATTGTTGCTCACAATATGGCAAATACTTTAAAACAGTAGAGTCATAAAAATAATGGAAATATATTTAAAAAGGGAAAGCATTTTTTGTGTTCTACTGATATCCATTCAAGTACATAAAAGGTATGTTAACTATGTGAAGCAGTGTGCCATATGCAAGAATGCTGCTCTTTTCCAAATACTATAGCTATTCAAAGTGTGATAATAGCTTTAGGCATGAGATAAAACTTTGAGTGCCATTAGTTTAAACTTACGTGGAAAGATGTTTATGGCACTACTGGAAATACTGCATTGAATTGCACTTGTTTCCTAGGTTTGTATTGGGCTGAAAGAAGTCATTAGCAATTTGTATTTTGAGAGCATTGTTGGTACAATATGGTGGTGTGAGTCACCAGAAGCTTAGTGGCATAAAGAATTGCAGCCTGAAGGAAAAAATAATAGTAGTTGGCCTAGAGTACTGCCTCTCATTTAGTATATTATAATCATTGCCTTTTTATGTCTTGTTTTTCAAAATATGAATTTAGTGCTGGTAAAAGGTACTGACTCAGTTTTGAAACTTTTCCTCTGTCCTTGATCAGAGGCAGCACAGGCAGCAGCAATTTGTGTCTGTGAACAGATGTAGCACAGGCAGCAGGACTGAGATCTTCCCCCCACAGTTCAGCCCTATACCTTGAGTATGACTTTAGATCACTGACAGATGCACATCAGCTTCTGGATTGGGTTGCCAGTCAAAGCTGTCATGTGTTCCCATGGTCATTAGGACACAGTGGTGCCTCTGCTGCTGCTGTGTCAGAGTTCACTTTTCCATTTTCTGTTGCTTTAATGGGCTAAATGGACTGGTATGATGATGATGGCAATATTAGCAGGTGGTTAAATAAAGTTAACCCTGAGTTCCTTTAAGTGGCAAGACAAAATATTAAGGAGACTGGGCATACCTCCACTTCTGGCTTTTAGGCAGCCTTAACTGGGAATATCAGAAGTGTAACCTCCATTGCTTTCTGATATACACAGATCTTTCACTAGAATTCACTATGTATATAGTTTTTCACATAAGATTATTTAAAAGGAAGAAAGCAAGCATTAATTTGGAATTAAAGAAGTGAAAGAGACTGTGATTTCATTTTTAGCTAGAAAAAAACAAATTAGGGTCCATCCCATGGAAATATAGTTTCTGTAAATTGAGTAAGTTACAATACTTTGGCCAAATACAGATAAAACAAATTCTTTTGGTGAAGTTATAAGTTTTGATTATCCTGCGCTGAAATTGATGCTACAGCCCCATATATGATGATTTTTTTCTAGATGGGGAATATTCAGTATAAATAGATACGAATGTGATTTAGCAGAAGATAGTTCAGGATCTTGAATCCAGATAAAGTTACATCTTGAGTTTTGTGTACCAACAGCTGTTACATATGAATATATTTCTTATTCACATCTGGTGAAAAACTGAGAGGATATCCCTGACACCAATTTTAACCTCTCAGTTCTTTCTACTCCAAACCTTACAAACTCTTATTTTGCCCGGTGTTCCTAACACCATCGTGGTTAGTTCTTTTTGTCTTGGAGACTTCTTGTGCTTGCAGCCATATAGAACATGAAATAGAAGGAATGTATCAGCTTTTTTATCTCAGACTAGACACTTAAAACACAAGAAGTTATACTATTGTAACATCTCTTACAACATGCTTATGCGCTCGTTTATTTTAAAAACAATTTCAATTTGTTAAACAGGAAAAGAAAAATTTTAACCCAACCCCCGAAAACCCAGCCTTTACTGGATCAGCCTGGATCAGTGTACCTTGGGTAGGCCAGAGCTGCCTAAAACTAAATTTAGACTGGATCGAAACTGGGCTCTAAATCTTACTTAAAAGTGCTCAAGTATAGTCCAAAAATATGTCTTTGGAGCTTGTGTAAACTCACAGTACTTGGAAGCATAAATAATTACTCCTGCTGAAGTTACTATGACTTTTCAATATATTACTTTTACAAGAATGGATATTAACGTCTCTGTAGCTACTTGCTGCTGCTATGTACCGGTGAATTTGGATGACTGTCAAAAATCTAGAAAGTTACTAGAAGTCTAAGAAAGTAAAAAGCGTACTCACACCACTGAGTTTTTCAGATTAATAGCAGCTGAAACAGAAAATCCACACCAGTTCTTTTTTGTAAGTTCTATGTGTGACTTATGACTGTGAGACTACTTGATCTGGGTGATGAAGCAAAGTTTCTTCATGGACCATTTTTTTGCTTCTTATCACTTAAGTTTTCTATTTGTCATGGTAGCATTTCAATAGCAACAATGATGGGCATTTCATTTATTTAATGATGATGAATAATTTAATTAATTTGGTAAATGAAAGTAAGAGAGGTTTATTTTCTTTCCTTTTTTTTTAATTGAGATATAAAATTTTTCCTATTTAACAACAAAGATCTAGTCAGAAGAGCTGACTTTTGCACTGAGTCCGGCTATTTTGTACTTAGTAGAATAATGTATTTGTTTTCTTGGAGTAATGTGGATTTCAGTGTTATGGAAAAACACTGAAAAAGTTTGTAGGGGAATGATTGTCTTAGATTTTTGATTTTTTGTGCCAGAGACATTTATATCTCTCTTCCAGATGAATGCATAGTTATGACAATTAATAAATAATGTATTTAGCTATATTTTGTGCCAAAAATAATTCAAACAACTCTACTTAGAACGTAGACCCAAATACTAGATTTAGTTTCTTACATCATGAAATAATTCTGACTCACTATGTCCTCCTTTTTTAAAGTTTGGATACAGGAATTAGAAGTCTATCTGTCTCATCTGCCCACAATAACCCTTACTAAGCAAATGTCCTAAAATCGATTAAAGCAGTAAACAATTCCAGATGCAGTAAGAATTAATCACGTGTGTGTGTATATATATATATAAAGAGTGAAATTTTTTTATTGAAATCTTGGCTTTAATGAAAATGTAGTAAGAAACTTGCAGTTGGAGGAAATGTTTTAAAGCATTTTTAAATTGACCATCATAAGGGAAAAAAACTACCTGTGACAGTTTCTCTTTTAGAGTTACTGTGTAAAACTTCATCAGAGTAGTTCTTTGTTTCTGCTGAGAGCCACCTGCTTCTACTGCATGATCTGATTTTGGATGGCAGCATGGGGATTTGGGTCCCCAGGCAAGAGGCAGGCTCTGCAGTTTAAGTACATGTCAGAGAGAATCCTGTGGAAATGCCAATTAAATGATGGAAAGCAGGAAAGAGGGTTTAAAAATCAGGGTTCTCTTTTTTAATCAGCTATTTTTCTTTTAGCATTTAGGAAGCAGCCCCCCTGTGAACAGCTAAGTCAGCAAGATGAAGCTTGTGCTTTGCAACTCTTCAGCTGGTGGCTAAATGTAGCTACCAAGGTGAAATTTTCCTGAGTGAAGCAAAATTATTTAAGGTCACTGAAGTTTTATTGCATCCCATATACAACAGCAAATGGAAAAAAAACAGATTGTTGGGGAAACAGGAGGAACAGAAGGTCAAGTGAGCCCTATCGAAGAGTATCTAGTGCAGTATGATGGCCAAGTACAGTCCTTACAACTAAGAGGCAGAAGAAAGTTAAAAGACTTTAAATCAAGGCTTAGCTTCTGCCTGCCTCTGTCAAGATCTGTATAAAGTCTGGCAGCACCTTTTGTCTTGGTGATAATGGAAATATACCTGCATACCCACCAAAACTGATCTAATTTTGGGAGGTTCGTACAATATGACCAATCCAAAACCAGGCACAGACAGCACCGAGAGGTGATATTTCTCTCAGGGATAAACAGCGCAGTTTCACCCCAAAGGGTCTCTGATTTTTACCTGTTATCAGTCAGTGAATAAGTGTTGAGAGATTGAAACTGCCCTAGCTGTTACATAACTCAGTCATAACAAGGTTGAAGAGTTCTTTTCTTAATTTGGCATTCAACTACTGCAGTAACTGCATCTTGGACTTCGATAAGCTTTAAAAAGACTACCTGTCAGGTTTGTCAGTAATCTCAAAACTGGGGTTTTTTGACAGAAAATGTTGCTCTAAACTTCTTATCAGATTGATTCCTCTTAAAAAGGTTAGACCCAGTGAGGATGTTCTCAGTCAGGCAGCTGATCCCATCAGGTTTGTGTAATATCAACTGCATAAATATATGTTCAGAAATGAAAAATTCCAATTGTAGTTTGTATTAGAGTGCTAGGAACCCAAGTCATAGGTAGATAAATTCCTTACATGCCCTTTGGTGACATGATTTTGTTCTTGATGATTTGAATTTGTTTGAAATAAGTGTTCACTTACTCCAAATTTTTGCCCTCCCTTTTTGTTATTAAATGTGTTTCTTTGTAGTTTAGGCAATGGTCCTTGACCACTCAGAGATGGTGCAAACTTTGTAATCATCTCTCACCAAGGAATATGAATTTCTCTTCTATGAAACTATTTACCTACCCACTCAATCAATGCCAAAACTTCATTTTCCTTTGTACAGAATGTAAGATCTGTGTTTGTTAACAATTCACCATTCCCAGTTTATAAGTTACATATTTCTTCAGAGAACTGTCACTTACAGCAGCAATGGTAATAACTGTTTGCATGTTTGCCTTCGTTGTACAAATGTGATAAATTTTTAATGACTCCACAAAGGAGTTTACTTCAGCATACATAATGTTTTTTAAAAGATGTTAATTGTCAGTGTCGGTATTTAAAAGATGATAATGTCAGTGTCAGTATTTCCAAATGTGTAAAATTTGGCAAAGAGATTCAATTACTTGTTTCTCCTAAGATGGCTGATATCTTGTATTTCCTCCAAGATTTTCATATGACTTCATTCTGCACCATGTCAAATTATGCTTTTAGTCTGGGCCAACAAACACTCTGTAAGTACACTTTTTTCTCTACTGGAAAACTGAAATCTTGTGCAATTAATTCTTGATTGCTATTTATATTGGTTTTTTTGTTGAGTTTTTATTTTCCTGGGTTTTTGGTTTGGTAGTTTGGCTTTTTGGGCTTTTTTTGGTGTTGGCATTTTCTGGGCAGCAGAAAACCTTCGGTTTTCAATCAAATATCTTTGCATGTTTTAAGAAAAATTGATGTATCTTTCAGAGCACAGGAAAGTAAGTAAGATTTGTAGCTGTCAGTAGAAATGAGTCTCAAGCAAAAGTTAAGGAAAATAAAATAACTTTAGTAAATTAACTTAAACTTAAGAAATCTGTACTTGGATGTTGTCTGATTGCAATTCCCATTTCCTACCAGCTAACTGAAAGCTGTATATAATTTCCACTAACACTGGAGTCTCAGCTCATATTGTTTGGCCCTTAGCTGGATTTCTTCTAATTTCTTTTCAATTTTAGTCAGAAACCCTGTTGGCTTTTTAAGAGATTTGCAATCTGTAGCAGTCATATTATACAGAACAAGAGGAAGAGTCTGTGCTTGGTCTTCTGTTTAACAGGAAGGCTGTCTTCAACAGAAGTGCTCCACTGCTATTGCTTTTGCAACATATCATTACAATCAGTATCGTTTGTTCCATGCTTTTTCAGCATCTGTGAAGCAGCAGCTGGTTACTGCTTTCTTCATCATCAAAGTGCTTTCAAGGACATTGGACTAGAAACTTCTAGGAGAATTTTATTAATTTGCAAACACGGGAATATGAGAATTTGAATGTTGGTTTTAAATGTAGGTCGAGTAAGATGTTAAAAATTATTGGGGAAGGCTCATCCACTGTGGAAATGTGTGTTAATCCAAATATGAAACATCTTCTTGGAAGCCATGGAAGATTCTTCTTGTAATTTTGATGATTCTCCATTGTTGTGATAGTTTTAATTTTCTTCTTTATAATTACCTTTTATTTAGCTAGGGATACCAGAAATAAAATTGGTCCCTTTAAATCTTCATGTTGACATGAAATGTCTACATTTGATATACTTCACTCCAGGGATTTACATGGGTCTAACAAAAGTAAGTCTTCTTCAAAGAGACATCTTGGCACATTGTAGCCACCTATAATTCTTCTGCAACATTGAACATCTACAAATCGTGCTTAACTGATGGCCACCAGTCTACATTTCACTTCTGTGAAGTTTGGCAATAAAGCCAAAAAGATCTGGACATTTCCATTTAGAAGGCATCATGCTGTTGGCATTTCCCTTGCTTATTTGTTCTTACATGGAAAGGGGATTCCATTTTTATTGAAAAGCTATCAAGATATGTATCATGAAGAGGCAGTTGCTGTTTTAGCTAATCAGCAATCTCTTTTTAATAAAAATCCAGCATTAACTTGGGGAAGTTCAGATACAGAATGGCCAATACTTAATGCTTTAAAATAGGTAAGAAACTGTAATAGAGACCTTACGGGACAGAAGAATATTAGATTATCTCTGTGCTCTGTCATATTCTTCATTTAGCTAAGCCAAACACATTGCACATGATGTTGAATACCATTAAATACACAGCTAAATTGCTTTGAACGTATCATAAGATGACATCTCTGTGCTACTTGTTAGACCTAGAAATTCAAAATAATTCTTGCTTTCATAGTTCTTTTAGAATTAGTGAGGCTGGTCATTTTGGAAAGAGACACAGCAAACTTTGTTGTCCAGATTTGTCCACCTATCCATTTCTTTCTAAAGTATCTATACTTCTATTGCACTTCATTTGGTAAATATAAATTCAAGTCATTAATTAGATACTCTAATTTTTCCCAAGGAATCTCATTTATTTTATTCTGTTGTTAAAAAATCATAAAATCATTGAGGTTGGAAGGGATCAACCTCCTTGCTCAAAGCAGAGCCAACTACAGCACATTGTTCACGTCCATTTGCAGGTGGGCTTCAACATCTCCAAGGGTGAAGACCTCACAGCTTCTCTGGGCAAGCTGTTCTGGTGTTCAACTCTCTGACATTAAAGAAGGCTTTTTGTTACATATGACAGCAATTTCCATTATTTTATGTTGCCTCTTTAACTTTCAGTGTTTACTATTGAAAATTGCCTGGCTCTGTCTTCCCTACCACCTTGCATCTGAGATTTATAGACATTCTCCCCTGAATCTTTCTTCTCATGGCTGAATGGTCCTAGTTCTCTCACCTTTTCCTCATATGTCAAAAATTGGAAATTATTTTTATTTAGGTGAGGAAACCATATTTTAAATCTTTTTTATATAATTCTGAAGTTTATCCCAACTTCCTTATTGATGTATTTTTGTTATTCCTAATAACTTTATTATAGATATGCTGATCCTAAAACCATCACATTCTTCTCCCCTCTCTATTAAAGTATCTCTTGGGACCTCTGCATGTCATTTGAGTCTGTAAAGTGTGTATACTTATCAAATATTTCTCATTATGGTTTAAAAATGAAAAAAAATACAGTAAGTGTCTGCAGTTGTGTAATGTTTAAGGTGCAGTGGTTGTAAGTAATACTGTGGAATACTAAAGTACATTTATTTAAAAGGTGTTTTGATTTTTGTGACTAGGAGGTATGTGTCCCATCAAATAACCAGCACTAGAAAAACTTACATTGGCTCACCCTGTTCATACAATCATTTCCTTTTGGTTGATATTCTCTTCTTCACTCCCTCAAAATGGCCAAAAAGCATTTTTTCCTCTGCCTTTTCCAGCATGTCTGTGTTACCTTAGAAAATAAATAATAAAACATCTCCAATCTAACCTTTCTGAACTGCAAAAGCACTGACAGTAGCTACCTGTGTTTTTTCCTAGCTTTTTTTTCAGTAACACTATTTCTTATGAGTCTTCCTTCTTCAAAATTTCTTCCCCCAGGACTAATTTGTAACTTCTAAGGATAAATATTTTCCAGTTGCAAATTTGCACTAATAGCTATTCTTCTCTCTGCACTTTCAATAGATAAAGGTCAGTGAGGGACAAGAAATGTGACCTCAAATGAAACAGATCAGGCAAAGTTCTTTTCATGGGGCTTACATAGAGTAACAAGTGCTAAACGTTAAGATTTTTTACTCTAGTTCAGGTTCTTACTTGGGGCATCTCACTCTAGTCAAGCATCTTGGAATCTCATTCTGCAGAAATGTGTGGAAGGCTTTCAGTCTCTTCCCTGCAAAATTTTACACACACAAATGAAAACAGCAAAAAAACCAATAGTAGAGCACTTTTATTTTTTTCCATTGAAGTATGATGTACAAGAATCATTATTTCATACAAATAGCAGGATATAAAAATAAATAATAAAACGCCTTACTCTGAAATATATCAAGGTGCTGATCAAGTGCTCAGGATGAGGGATACAACATCCTCACTTTTTTTTTTAGATTGGTTTGAAAATGAAGATACATGAACCTCATTTAGATATTAAGAAGAAATTCTTCAGTGAGGGTGGTGAGGCACTGGAACAGGTTGTCCAGAGAAGTTGTGGATGTCCCATACCTGGAATTTTTCAAGGCCAGGTTGGATTGGGCCTTGATCTACCTGATCTAGTAGAAGGTGTCCCTGCCCTTGGCAGGGGGTTGGAATCAGATCATCTTTAAGGTCTCTTCCCACCCAAACCATTCTATGATTAGCTGTGGAAATAGAGGGGGTTTTTTTCTATCTTATTGGTTGGTCCCATGTGCTCTTCTTCATATTAACTTTTAGGTAACATTTTCATTTATCAAATACAGCTTCATTTAGAAACCCACTGAAGATAATGGTTAAAATCCCATTGCTATGTGTTTATGAGCTTAGTGATTGTGGGAAATGGTATATTATCCATATAACATTTTTCATTAGCTGCATGATGCTACAGGTCTTTTTTTGCATCAACCATATCAAGCCAAAATCTATGATTTATAATCTGTAAATTTCTTGACTGTAGTGGGATTTTTGCTCAATTTAAGACCTTCAGAATTTGGTCTGTAGTTTTCTCAGTACTAAAAGAGCTTGGTCATGTTTTCATGAAATAAATCTAGTATTCTTTTCTATTGGTTTCTCCCTTCCAGGATCTCATTTCCTCTAAGACATCTGGCATGTAAAATTGGCTGACAGGAATGTTGCCTGGTGCATGAGCCTTGGAATGTTAGCACTCTAAAGCTCAGTGCCATATCATGAGTGTGTTTTTCATAATGTTGGGAAGGATAAGTTTCCAGTTTATTCTTGTGCACAGACTCAGGATTTTTCTTTTAACAGTGTCTTCACCAGTTGTTACATGTGGGAGCTAAACCTGTAGCTGGTAATGTACAGAGAGCCACTATGTGTTCAGTTAACCAGTCTCAAAACAAGACATCAAAGCTGAAAGGCCTGAATTCCTCTCTGAATTGAATGCCATGAATACATTCACAATGATTTTAGATGTTTTTCCCCAACTTGTGTTTTCACTTATCTGTTACAAGTTTGGTGGACTGTAAAAATATTTGCTTTACAGAATAGTCATGCTCTATGTCTTTCTAATAAAACAAACCAAACCAAACACCAGTCAACCTGAAATCATTCTTTGGTTCCGCTAATATGAGAGGTTTCAACTGATCATACTTTATTTTGGATGGGGCTCTTAGGCAGGCTTATAGCTGAACTATTTTTAGCTTTTTAATATAAGGGATGTATAATTGAAATATTCCGAGCTGCTGTCATCTACTGCACATAACATATGAGTGGTATTATTCCATTAGTCAGAATTGCATCACATTTGAGCTGTCATGCACTCAGCTATACTGAAGTCAGGGAGCTGCAGCTTCTCTCAAAACCTTCTTAAGGTTCTGTGTCTGTCATATTAAATTATCAGGTGAGTGCCAAATTCAGTGAAGCTCACTGAATATACTGAGGCTAAAATTGCTGCAAGAAGTTAGAGAAGTAAAGCTAAGGAGCAAACAGGGGTAATGTGAGGTAGAAGAGGAATAAAAAGGCAGAGCTGAAAGCAAGCAAGCAAAAAAGAATTTGTTAAAATCAAGGGACAGAGAAACCAAATGTGCACTGCTTAAGCTTCCTTAGGGATAGCCTGGTCAGTCATCCCTGGCAAATGTTCCCTGTGCTTCAGTTCCTCCTTGGTGCCGCTGCTCCTCTTTCTTGCTCAGAGCAGGCTGAGGCTTTCTCATTTGTAGGTTTCCACTTGGTACATTTGATTTTCCTTTCCTGTCTGGTTTTCCTTAATTCTGTATTATGCAAAAATTTTCAGTTTTGGCTGCTTTACATCTGTGGTATTCCAAGGGGAGAAAACAAAGTCTTTTTTTTCTAATCAATGACAAATATAACAGTGAAATACCCTACTAACTTTAAAAATCTTCACACTGGCACTGTAATAAGTGTGTATAAACTCCTAGGATTTCCATTGCTGTGGAGGTAGGGAAGTCGCCTTGATTTTTGTGTTACTGAAAGATAGCAAGTCAGCAAAAATATGCGTTTTTAAGAAAAACTTTTATTTTTGAGAGCCAAAAGCATTTTTCATGCCTTGCATAGCCCTGAGTCTCTGCTGAGAATTTGATCCAGAGACAGAACCTAAAATAATATAGCCATAGAAAGGATTCTGCATGAAGCTGAAATCTCTGCCTGCTTCAAATTTCAGCTATTGGTTTTGCACAAAGGAAATAGTTTCTTGTTTGTCAGATGTAAAATAAAGCTTTCTGTGTCACATACATGTACAGTTAATATTTTTTTAAAAATTTCAGGCAGATTATTTCTAACTTCCAGTAACTTACATAGTTTTTCATAATGCTGTGTTCATAAAGGAATTAAAAATTTACACTCAAAGCAGATTTAAACATCTTCCTTGAAGAATTTTAAAAAATGTGCAGAATCTGAATTTTGAACTCAAGTTTATCCATGTCTGTAACATTCTGCTAAATGTTTAATAATGCTTCTGTGCTGTATAGAGTCATTGATATCACTTGCCTGTCAGACAATGCAGGCAATGGAAGGCAGCAGTCTTTTTATATGTTTCATTTACTCTGCCATCTCTTTCCAAGACTGAAAGAACCCAAGCTTTTCACGTTTTCTTGTATGTCATGTTACCCAGATCAGTGGTGATTTTTGCATCCCTTTGGTACTTTCCATTCAATACCATTTATGGACTTTGATGCAAAAACTGAGTACAGCATTCCCGTGGAAGCATTAATGCTTCTGAATTTCCATCTGCTATTGAAGATGCATTTTTGAATATGCATTTTACAATGAATTGACTGCATCGGAAATGAAATAAATAGTTAAGTAAATTTAGTTTGCTAAAGATGAAGAATATTTCTTCTTGTTTAATGAAATTTCTGTGCAAAATATGAGAGCCTTTTTCAATTTTTTCTTCATTATGGTGTTTATGTATTAGGATGTGAGAAATTTGTCCCATGGGGGTTGTAATTTTGAATCTATAGCATGATGTTACATGAGTGATAAGGTGTTCTAAGTTACTATATGAGAAGCTTTGTCACGATTTCTCAGTCCTAGATTTTGTGCTAATAGAGAGGTGAAGCATTAATGTTTAAAATACCTCATCATATCCATGGCAGGATAAATGTATGATACTTTCAGAGGACATTTTTTTCTACTGCTTAAGAGCAAGGTCTGAAAACTAAAATTTTCGGGAGTTACAAATAGTTGTGGTGGATGAGTGCAAATGCACAGAGGAGAAAGACAGAAATTTCTTGGAAATTCCTCTCTTACTTTTTTTCTATAGTGAGTCAAGCAGATGCTAAGCTAAAGCTGGAAGCTAAAGTTAGCAGAAATCAGAAATCACTTGCTCAGTATTTCATGATGTCCAAAATTCTACAGAGATAGGTGTATATTTGTTTATATAGAAAACCAAATTCAGTAGTTTTACCCCAAAGCTGTAACTGGGTCAGCTGGCATTCTTTTTTCAAGTTTCTGCCCTGGATGAACTCCTCTGCGTGTTCTAGAACAACGAAATGAGAACTTTGAGACAAATGTTTCTACCTCAAAATGCTGCTTTGCCAATACATAAACTGTACACTTGATCTTCTATATCAAAACATTTTTTTAAAGGACAAGTTTAAATTCTTTTAGTATTCCGTAGTATATTTTCCAAATATAAGTTTGAGGCAGCCATCTGAAAATCTGGACTATAATTTCTTAGTTATAAATTTGATGTTCAGATCTTGAATTTAAAGTGAGATGAATGTCCTTAAAATGAAAGAGGGTGGATTTAGATTAGATTTTTAGGAAGAAATTCTTTACTGTGAGGGTGGTGAGGCACTGGCACAGGTTGCCCAAAAAAGCTGTGTATGCCCCATCCTTGAAAGTGTTCAAGGCCAGGCTGGATGGGACTTTGAGCAACCTGGTCTAATGGAAGGTGTCCCTGCTCATGGCAGGGGGGTTGGGACTAGATGGTTTATAAGGTCCCTTCCAACCCAAGCCATGTCATGATTCTATGAATGCTTTTTTTCAATCAATAAATGGTATGCATCCATGCTCTTACTGCTTTCTTCTTGACCCAGTGTGTGAACAGAGATGTCATTACTAAGCCTTTAAAATGAGCAAAATCTTGGTCCTCTTCTGAGCAGAGAGCATGACAAATAATTATGTGGATTCAGTGTATTGACTTTTCCATATTCAAAAACTGCCCAAATCTCGTTTGATTAAGTATAAAAACCCTCTGTGAATTCCATTAGGAATATTCATGAATATTCACAGTTTCATTGTCTCCAACAGGTCTTGAGAAGACCTTTTTAAATTGCATGTTAGTCTTTCCTCTTATATGAATAAAGTTTTATTCTCCACAGACTGAAGGAATTGTAGTCACAATAAGATTTTATTTAAGCATTCTCTTTTTCAATTGAACTTGAAAGCTTCAATCAGCTGGTAAATTAAGAGTGTACTTGTTACAGCTTGCTTGACTGAAGATCTTGCTTTCCTTATAATACAAGATTCTTAAATCTTACTGGCCAGATGGTGGTCAGAAGAGGGGTCTCTGTTAGCAATTCAAAAACTATTGGTTTATTTTCTTGAACTATCTCAGGGGTTTTGTCTCTTTTGAAGTTTTTTGCCATTTTCACAGCACAGTCTCTGTTGTGCAGCCCTACTGACAAAGAAAGAGTTGAGAAATATGTAGCCATTGCTGATTTCTCCTAATTCAATATCACCTGATTACTTTCATGGTTTAAGTTCCTGTTTTGTTCCCATCTAGACATAGATTTCTCAAGTGATTATTAGAGAGAGACAAAATCCCCTTACCATTTCTTTTGTAGCTGAATATCTATGTTTTTTCAGGAGACAAATGAGACTATGTTTTGACAGAAGAACAATAAAAATAAACCTGTTGTGGGTAGGTATATAGTTCAGATTTCACTTGGAGCTGGTGCATGGTAAGTGTTTACAATGGCTGTAGAAAACGATGTGTGTTTTTGTTTACAGGCCTATTCAGAAGGACTCCGTGATATCCAAGAATGGTACTGTGTGGTGTTTTCAGTGAGATTTCTAGGCTGATGTCAGGACAGCAGCTTACTGTCACCTTCTGAATTTGCAGTCTGGCAGATTCCAGTGGCTGAGGCTTTCATACTTGTAGGATGTTATGAATGAGATAAATATATTCCATATATATATACATCTGATATGTTCACTAGCACTCTGTTCAAATGAATGCAATAGCTTAATTTTTTTTCAAAGTTACTCTGAAAAGCCTGGGTTGACTTTGTGTGTGTTTTAGCACACAGGGTAATTTCTTCAGCAAATAAAGAAGGCAGACTTAAAGACACAAGTAACAAATTTAGATGTGTGAACGGGCCTTGTCCCATGATATGTAAAGATAGATAATCTCTTTGTAACTGGATAGACATTGTAAAAATGTCAAAGGCCTTGACAGCACTTCCTCTTGGTTTCAGTACCTCTCTCATCTGGTCTGTCCTACACTTGATGCTCTGTTTCCCACATCTAGAATAGCAGAATGGCTGCAGCAAAATATTTGGTTTTAACAGTGAATATAAAACCAGTGTTGGAATTCTTGAGTGCTGCTCTTGGTTTTGTTATGAATGATCTGGTTTTTAGCAAATTAGCTAGAATTTGGTCTTTCCCTTTTGTCTGATGCAAAATGAAGATAATTCTGCTTCATTTTCTTCTGAAAAACACTGTGATAAGTTCCAGAAGTAGAAAGAATTATTCCTCCATGATCTCATAACATAATTATCTGTACTAGTTACTGTCAACTTTTTTGTTATGTTCAAATTATATGGCATATCACCTTGATAATGTGTTCAGGCTTAAGTAATCTGAGGTACCATATAACACATTTCTAAACTGACAGTCTTAGAGGGGCTTTTATCATAAAGTATTATGTATTTACTGTTATGTTTTAGCTTTTACATTTTTACATTCGGCCTTTCAGTTTCCTGAAACTTTTTAGGTTAAAATTTTGCAGGTTTATTCTCTTCCTCAGCAGTATCTGTAATGGTATGAACATTCTGAAATAACGTCAATAATAGATGTTTCTGCGCAAGGGGACAAGCTGGGTATGAAAGAATTCACTATATTATTATAAGTTATCGAGGATTCTTTTTAGCCAAATATTGAACAAAATTTTTTGGAATGGAAGAGACATTCCAAATAAAAATTGCATTTGTTTGTTCCACTGTTTGCACTGATAGATTGATAACCCTTTTCAAATTGTATATTGCACATTAAGTCAGCTTTTTATGCAGCTGGAGAATCTCTCATCTGCACAAGCATGTGCTGCATACATCTAATGATTCTTGGTCTTTCTGGTGCTTGAGAGAGTTTAAGAAACTGATGTAACAAGTCAGGAAGAAATCACAAGATACTGGAAAAGCACTGTGGTGTCATGGGTTAAATTCTGATTTTTTTAATCAAGGTCTCAGGGACAAATTACCTGTGTCTGACACTATTGTACTGAGCGGTATTGGGACGTTATTCTGTCCAATCCATAACAAAATGAAAACAGTGTGATTCATTTCTCACATATGGGAATGTAAGGGGCTTAATGAAGGAGGATTTTTAAATATTCTTTGGAAATGTTCAGCTTTAAGTAAATAAATTACTGTGTTTATTTGCTGCTGGGAAGCTTGAGCAAATAGTAAGCATTGCAAAGAGAAAGACAAAGCTTCTTGCTCATGGCCTAGATTTACTCTCACACAGAAGGCATGTAGTGTGGAAAATGTTTTCTGAGAGTTTCTCTGGATGTGTAATTATTAGAACATGAGGGATGGGAAAGAATGTTTTGCGCTGATAATTTTTTATACGAAGAAACTTGTTCCCGCAGAACACAACAGCTGAAAGAGAAGCAAAGAGTAAAAAAGAAAGTGCTCCAAGTACTGATGAATGCTAAAGATAATGCCAGCAAGGCTAGTTTTAGAACAAGATATGTAATAAATGTCATTTTCTGAAGCAATAGTTTGTCAAGGTAGTGGAAAATTACTTTCAGATGAAAATTCAAACACACACTTACAGACTGTTCTTTTCTTGCAGTCTACATCTTCCTCATGAGGGGAAGAGGAGGGGCAGACACTCATCTCTTCTCTCCGATGACAGGTCCCAAGGGAACTCCGTGAAGCTGTACCAGGGGAGGTTTAGGCTGGATATCAGTAAAAGGTTTGTCACCCAGAGGGTGGTTGGGCACTGGAACAGGCTCCCCAGGGGAGTGGTCACCAGAGTTCAAAAAGCGTTTGGACAATGCTGTCAGGCACATGATGTGATTCTTGGTGTTGTCCTGTGCAGGGTCAGGAGCTGGACTTCGATGACCCATCCAATTCAGAATATTTTATGGTTCTGTATTGTATTAGCTTAATTTGATTATATAGACACTTTCTAGGAAGCTGACTTCAACAAATGGTGGTGGCAGCTCCTCGATCAACAGTGTTACCTGAAAAGTAAAGATCCACTTGCATAAATTAAACAGAGGTTGTAAGGAAATTAAAAATCTGTGTGTTGCTAGCAGTCAGTGAACAACAGTACTCTTTGAGAATCCTCTTTCAAAAACCAAAGAAAGAATATGTGGATTTGGGTTTTTTGGGTTGTTTGGTCTTTTTTTGGTTTTGGGGGGGTTTTTTTGCATTGGACAAGGGGCTAGAGGAAAGGAAAGGAACGGAAAATGGAAACTAGCCAAACAAAATCTAGTCAAGGGATTTGTACTCTGGCAGGGAAAAACTTTGAGCTATATGAAATATAGGAAGCCTGAAGTTTATAATTTGTAATTTATCTGAAAGGCGCATATAGTAATTTAAAATCCTTAAATGAAATATAGTTTAAATGTAGCACATATTGAATGTTGTTGAAGAATGTCAGTGAAGGAAGAAAAAAGAAGAGAGAGAAATTAAAAAATAATAAAACTCATTGCAAAGCCTTGTTTTGAAGTAGCAAGAGGAATATCATGAGTTCATAAACAAAAAATACAATAGTATATCTATACTAATAGACTTATATTATAGGGAAAAATACTTAAGGAATAAGAACTTTAATAATTGTGTCGGTATGACTTTCGTTATTGAGAAATATTTTAAAAATGGACCTACTTATGGTATATAGTTACGTACTGATCAAAATACCTTACTGAGTCTTGGCCAAAGATTTGGATGGCATTTCTATCCTGGCAATTCTGTTACTGCACTGGAGCTTAGAATAAGTAAGTTTAAAGAACCAGTCTCTTTTAGAAAGGAAATAGAAATGCAGAAAGGCTAAAAGAGAAATCATTCAAACCAGAGATTTTCTTTGTTTAGTGGCCAAGAATGTTGCAGTCTATCTCAGAATAGAATGATTAGAAAGAGGTTTGACTTTATCCTCAAAATTACAGAAGTATTCAGAGCCAGACTTGCTGGCCACTGGCGTTCTACAGGGCACAAAAATATGAGCTGTAAACTGATATAAAGGAAAACCCTAGATGTCAGTGGTTACTTCTGAGGGCAGTAGAAGTGTCCACATTTGAACATGAGATCTAAGTTTGTAAGATGCTGGTGAAATTCCTTGACTCACGGGGGGCCCTGGATAGGGTTAGCATGCTGCATGTCCAGCCGTTAAATTATCTTGTTTTTGAGATTAGAAACAGTATGGATGGCAAGATAGGCAGAGCAAAAAGGGAGATTAAGCATAGGAAGACATGTTCTAATATTAAACTGCTGCAGTGGTTCCGGCTGGCATAGCAGAGAATATGCAATATTTGAATGAAGATTAAAAGACGAATGAAAAAAGATAAACGCTGTTTAAACAAAACAAGAACAGCAGGAAATGTGTTTGATAGCAAGATTTATTTGCAGAAAAGGCTACTTGAAGTGTTTTGTCCGAAGTCAATTGCTTACTTATTGATTACTAAAACAACAACAGAATGTGCTTAAAGCAGTACAGGATTGTTTTCAGCATGTTAAATTACCAAGAAATTTACTGACTGATTTGGCTCTAGGAGTTATGTGTACAAAAAAATATTTGAAGCTGGGAAGTACCAACAATGATAACAATATCCAGATGAAGATCTGCAGGAAAGGCGATGATATAAAGCATTATTTGAAAAGCAAGGATTTGAAAAATGTGAAATGAAGAACACTCTAGCACAGTGTGAATACCAATTCTGGTAGGGATTCTGCAGGCAGGTAGTTTTAATAAAAACCATGTGAATTCAAACACAGGTAAGAGACTGATTCTCTGTAATTTGAATTAGAATACAAATGATGGATGTGACTGATACTTAAATAATTTGAAAGAATTAAGGAAAATTGTATCTGAACTACTAAAGCCTAGACAAAAACTGAAAAAAAAATTGGCAGCTTCTCTGTTGTCTGTTAATGGTGGAAATAACTGGTTTTCCCTGCTCCATCTGCTTTTGAACCCAAAATATCTTCAAGTGATTACAGTTGTGTTATGTGCCATGAGCCATATGAGAGGCTGAGGGCATTCTTAATGCTATAGCACCGGGCACCCCAAAAATTCTGGCAGTGTGGCTTTTGCCTCCTTCTCCCCCAAATTTTAAGCTAATTGTGGTATGTGTGGAATTAATGGGAGATCTGTTTTCATTCCATGTTAGTTGCATTCAAACCTTTACCTCCCGGCACGCCCAAATCAGTAGACTTACAGCTTTTTTTTGTCACAAGGACTAGGAAGATGTGTTTGCAACTTTTCTTATTGCATCGGGTCACCATGTAGCAAGAATAGGTGGTATATGGAACAGAAGGAAAAAGCCAACAAAAAGAGTGAAAACATTTACTTAGTGGAGGAAGCACATGCTGAGAAGTGAGTCCTGGAGAGCTTGGAGTCTGGTACAAAGACAGTGCATTTTAATTGAAATGGTTGTTTTATTAAAGATTAAGTCCAAGCACTCCCCAAACAAACAAAACCAGCCCAGTGGTAATCTGAAAATCCCGCTTTAATCTTTGTTTTATCTCAGTTTGACTAACACTTCTCTTCCTGATCTGTTCAATTTCTTCTCAGCGTTTTGGTTGTCAAAATACAGAGATGACAAATGACTTCTTTGCAGAAAGCCGGCAGAAAATCTGTGTACGGCTGATGCATCGCGCAACATGTGCGAACCACGGAGAGTGTTAATGGCTCTGTCACCCTCTCAGTTGGGAAAACACTTCTCAGAGGTAACTCCTTTTCACAGAGATGAAACATTGGCTTAAAACCACCACTAATCGGCTTTTTATTTTTACTTATTGTATCTCTTGTACACACTTTTTAGATAAAGTTCTGAGAGCCAAAATTTAGGCAATAATGTGCGAATAAAGGGAATTTTTAACCAAGGGTAAAGCAGTATGAAAATATAGGACAAAACCACATATAGCTTAATGAAGGTGCCCATGTATATGAAAAAATCAGTTTAATTCTCCATATTCAGTATAAACTTTACACTAATAAAATAAGAACATCTTCTTTTTCTTCAGCATTATTAATTGCTGGTGTTAATAGTCCTAATTTTTACTAAGCTTCCACAAGTCCTGCTGGCCTTCATGTAGTACTGGATTTCTAGACTGATTTTTCTCTTCAGTTGTAATCCAAAACTTGTTTCAAGTTAGAGCAATAAATAAGATTATTTCCAAGTAAGTCAATATCCAGCCTTGGTTAATATGCAGCAACTCTTAGATCAAAATTCCTATAAATTAAGTTCTCTGTATCTGACAAAGTACACAATTGAAGAAAGAAGGTGAACTCAGAAGTTTTTATATTTTCTGAACTGCTAGTAATTTCTTATACATTCCCTCAATCCCTGTGTTCTTATTTTGCTTGTGTTAGCATAGCTTACCCTCCAGTCATATTTATTAAAAAGTTGTTCATGTAAGATTAAAAACTTGTGGTAATGCAATACATATTATAAACAACCTTAAAAAAAACGTGATTAAGATTACAAATTAATGAATTTTTAAACTTTTCCTTGTCCACATTGCTAAACCCACAATTTGTTATCTCCATTAATTGCATCTCATCATGAGAATGTAAGAATGAAAATTTGTTGAATATTGTTGAGTGATTATTTTTAAACCAAAATCTCCCTTGATTGCTCAAGTATTACGATAAGACAGTGTGGGTTTAAGCATTATTGCCTGTATATATTTAAATACAGATAATTTTATGTGAAGAATATTACTTCAGGGATTGTGCGCATAGAGATTGTGCATTTAGATTCTATTATGTCTACTCTGGCAGCAAGATAAAAACACAAGGGGTCAGAGTAAAGACAAAATGGGGTAACCAATCCAGGAGACTGTTTTACCCTTTAGCCAAAATCAATATCTAGGGAAAAATACTAGAATAAGGCAGCAGGTAGTGAAACTCCTACCCTCCACTGATTCACAGTTCAGGGACTTCCCGGGCCAGAGGCATTTTTTTGTCTTTTTTTGCAGTGGTAAGACTGTCCTCAGGCCTTCCAGTACTGGAGTTCACTGGCAGATAGGGGGAAATCCCACAACTAAAGTAGATTGAGTTATGAAGCATTTCAGCCAAATGGAGATACACAAGTGTTTGGGACAGCATGCGATGCATAGGAGGGTGGTAAGGGAGCTGCACAGTGGTGTTGTGAGGCTGTTCTCTATCATATTAGAAAGATTAAGGAAAGTGTGTGAGTTTAGTGACTGAAAAAGGCAAATACTGCACACACGCAAGAGGGCCGTGATCTGTGGATATGCAAGTTGGCCTCAGTATCTGGAAAATTATAGAAAAATAACTTCCTTAAAGCTGTTTTGAAGCACATGAAGGACAAGTTGAGGACTGGGGACAATCTGCATAGATTTACCCTCATCATGCCTGCTCAGTCAGATTGCCTTAATATCACCAATAAACTTTGTGTTCTTACTGTCCACCCCTTCTCCTGCTCATTTAGGGAAAGGTTGAACACTGGGGGTGCTGGAAGAGACTGCAGCAAGATTTCACATATGGTGCCACTCCACCTATCAACTGACCATTCTTGCTGATGTCTCCCCTAGCTTTTTAATCAACAGTGTGCAGGTATGATACCTGCCTCTCTTTTCATGACAATTTAGTGTTTTAAATAACTTTGGATGAAGGACCTAATTTACAAACATTTAGGAAATACAAGATCACCCTGATCTTCCTTGACTAGGTTCTTGTCCTTTTTTTCCCCAAAGAACTCCCAATAGATTTCTGAGGCTTAACTTCACAACAACCATCTTCCTTTTCCTGCAAGATACCGTATTTATCGTATAGTATTTGTTCACCTACCCACAGATTCCGTTCTTGAGAACAGAAGTGATAGAGATACAAGGCACAGTATTTTGTAGTTCCTTAAATGTCCCTTGGATATTTTTTAAATAGTCCATGTCCACTGGCTACCACTTAGTTCTGTTGTAGAGAGGAGCTTTTGAGAGACCTCTGTATACCAGACTTCTGTTGTATTCCTATATGTGTGAACACAGTTCCTGGTCTTTCACTTCTGTCGATTTTATCTATAGGTTCTATAATTTCATCTGCTGACATTTCCTTTCATCGAGGCTCTTGAGCCACTTCCCTTGCCAGTTCTATTTTAGGATGAATGAAGCTTGCTCATCCTGCTAAGGTATGTCCTGATTTTGGTGCATTCTGAGAAAATTGAAACGTATATGCCAGGGAAGAAAAAGGAAGAATGCAAATTGCTGCAAAATCTGCATGGATGATGAATTTTCAACGCATTTTTTATTAACCATAATCCTTTATTAGACCTCACAGAGGTGTAAACTATACATACAAATACATTAGAAAGATACCCTCTTAACAGTAATGCTTCACATTTTGGACCTGATACCAAGAGGGTTGCAAACATTTCAGTACATTCTACAAACCAAAGGGTGCATTAGCCTTTATGTATACAGAGTGACAAAGCCCTTTACTGAAATCAAAGTAGATAAAAGTGAAAATCAGTCAACTACCTCTTCCAACCTTTACCTACCATAAATGCATATAAAAGCCTTTAAAAGCATGAATACACTATTATTTATGGAGCAAAGTTTACTGTTCTAGACAGCTCATAGAGAGAGGGGAAGAGAATGGTCAAGATGGCATTACATGAACTGCAAACTAGCAAAACTTCTTGAATTTTTTTATATTTGTACATATCAAGAGCTCCATTTTTTTGATTTATTGGTTGTTACTAGAAAAGCTTGTAAGTGCTAAATGGGGAGAATAGCGCAACAAAGACATTGTTGAGGTATTTGGGGGATTCTGCAACACAATGATGTTACATACACAGTATGAAATATTATTTGTCATCAAGTAGTGACATTGTATTATGAGTAAGCACAAGAAAATAAAAAAGAAAGAATAAATCCAGTTAGAACTCTAATAGATATTTAAATGGTTTCTAGTAAATGAACACTCAACACTTGTCACTGTTTGGTTATAATGACTTGAAATGATAATAGTAGGATTATTCAGTAGTGAAATCAGAAATTCATGTAACCACATTCATGCTTTGCATCATGGAAACCCCAGTTTTAGTCAGGATACAAATTGAGGTCCAGCACTGAAGAAAGGGAGGATAGTTAGTCCTTATGGAAAGGCTGTCCTGAAAACCAAGTGCTATTAATCTCTTCATTTAGCATTCTGGATGGCTTTGCAGTAATTTGGGAGAAAAGAAAGCTTATACACGATTTGATTATCAGCAGCAGGTGGTGCTGCTTCTTCTACTTTCATTTTGTTTCCTCAAATCCTTAGTCTTGATAAACATGGTTAATATTCAACCCAAAGGCTCCAAGGATTAAGAAACTGTGAAACAGAACCATCACATTCTGATAAAAGCAACATGAGGTGTCAGACTACAGGTGAAGCTGTTCAGAACATTATGAAGTACCAGTGTGCTTTCAGTGGGGCGTTTTATGACTCATGTCTGATGAGACTTAGTTTAATCAGGAAACAATTATCCTTATACGCTTTTGACAATTATTTTTTCACCTTGCACAGGATTTCTATAAAATTCTGTTGGACTAATTCCTTAAAAATGGTAATAAATGGAAAGATATGATTTTTATATTGTATCATGCACTGTCACTTTGCATGTGCTTTATTATATTCAAGCTTGTCTCTAAGTGGAAATAATGAAGAGAACTGTAATTCTTATGCAGTATTTGTATCAATTTCATTTGAAATTCTAAGGTAAAAAAAATTAGAATTCATCACTGTGCACAAAATAAGGACATTTTACCTCTTTATTGATAACACTTTAGTCTGTTGGTTTTGGATCCTTTGTCTTTGATCATTGTTAAAGTGAGGGTTTTTTTATACCATAAGTCAGGTTAATGCCAATAAACCAGGAAGAGTGGAACATTAATTTGATTTTTAAATTTAGGAAGTTAAATATTTCACTACAAAATATAAGTTTAATTTAATCAGTTGTATAAATAGTTTTCTGGCTAAACCTTTTTCTTTAACATGAGCCCATGAAGAATGACCCTACTTGTCGTGATAGGGTCCTTTTTGTTCTGCAGGTATTTTGTTGCTGCTTTAGAGGAATGAAATTATACTAATGAGTGGAAAATACAATAAAATACAATACCTTTGACTTAGTTAAAGAATGGTGGGGAAAATTATCTTCCAAAGGTAATTGTTTTTTTTTCTTAAGAACTTCAATAAAGTGTGAATATGTAGATGTAGATTTTAGGTGGATGTATGTTAAATACTTGTGGAAAAGAATGTTTAGCAGCAGAAGTATCACATTGGTGCTTTTTATGACTTTTATGAGGCAAGCCGGCAAAATAAAAAGTTACTGAAGAACACAAAGAAATCAAGAATTATTATAAATAATTTGAGATATAGTAATTTGCTAAGCCTTTTCCACTTCTGATATAGTTAAGGGTGCTGTAGAGAGGGATGAATTATTCTTACAAAAACATAAATGAAAAATTAATAGTTGAGGTGATGATAGTCATTCTGCTGTTTACATTACCCATTATTCTTACTTTGAAGAGATGCTTACACTTAAAAAAAAAATCACACTTAATAGAAGTTTATGGCGAAAAATGAAATGAAAGATAAAATTTTAGTAGAGGTTTTCATAATATGGCCCTCAGAGTTAGTATTTTATATCTGTGTCTAAACAGATAAATATATTTGCCTGATGACAATGAAGAGGTGTCTTATGGTTTAAATATCTGGTCATTTCTTTAGGTATGAAAAACAAAGACAGAATCTAAATTGTGACATCCATGTTATTTAACGTTCTTCTAAAGTGAGATTCCAGTTGGATTACTGAATATAATCCATAAGATTTGAAGAGAAAAAAGCAAGCATTTCAAATTTTACTCGACAGGAAAAAGAAAAGCGTAATATACACGTGCACACACACATGCACATAGACATGCACACACTGTAACGTTGTCTGTCTATACACATATATACACACATGTGTCTATATATGTGTATATAAACACACATACACCCTTTATGCAACTAGTATAAGGTTTTCTAATGTAAGCATCAGGGAGGTCCTTCTCATTTTGGTCTCTGCTACAATGATATCTCTATTCTGCGTGACGTGTAATCAAATTTCAGACATTCCCATAACACCCTTGGTGTAAAAAAAAGATTTCTATATATCAGATACTGTGTGTTTGGGCATTTATAGTCCAGTAGAATATTCCAATGCTGTCAGAAGCAAAACGTTTAGTGTAGGAGTAAAATGGATAAAAACTCTGTGTTAAAATCTTTCTTTCCTTCTTTCAAGACAAATTTAATCTAGTTGCTTTACTGAATGCTACTTCCACACATGAATTGGATAATTAGTAATCTCATTAAGAAAAATTCTTTATTTTATGCGGATTGTACCCAAGAGAAAAAAAAAAATCACTCAAAAGCCTCATCTCCTCGTCCTTACCCCTCACCCCCGGAATCAAAACAAAGTGAATCAAAGCGAAACAACCCTCCCAAACAAACAGACAAACAATAAAATTATGTTGCAATAGTATTTTAACTAGGTTTGCTGGGTGGAGCAAGAGGGAGGAATAAACGTTGGTTTTGATTAGAAGTTGAGTGTTTGGAAGACTTATTTCCACTGACCAGTATCCTAAAAAGAGGGACCAATATAAGCAGACTCCCCAAATAAATTATTACTATTCGTTTTCAGACTAAAAATAAAACATTTTAAATATATTGATTATACCTTCCTCAGAACAACATAAGTCTTCTATCTGGCCTATAGGTTCCAAGAATCTCTTTTTGGGCTTAACTTAGCATAATTTCAAAAAAAAAAATGAAATGTGAAATTTTGCACATAAGGATGTTCATAGTGACCACATAAAGTAATAAAAAAAAAAAATTCACAGACTGTTAGCCATATATTTCAACTTTTTCTCACAATTTGTGATTGGTGAGAATTAAAAAAACCCATCAATTTCCTGTTAGGAATTTTTTTTTTCATTCCTTTTTAATTTCAGATGTGCTTGCATCTTTTGCAGGTTTTAAGAACGTTAAGTTTTGGATTATGTGCCGTGAGTGAGAAAGTAATCAGGTAAAACTAAAAATGTGTGCTCAATGAAAATCTCGATCATATCATGCCACTGACCAAGCCAAACTCTACACTGATTTCAGGCTAGAGTGTGGCTTAAAAACCTCTGCTGTGATATAGGACTCACATAATCTGAAAGGCTTTCAGTCATATCCACTTTTCCCTGCCTTCTAACTCTTTTCTTCGGCTGAATTTCTGACTTGGAGTAAAGATTCAGAATTTCATTTAAAGTCTATGAATTTTTGTGGCATTTTGACTCTTATTCCTGCCCCATCTGCATCAATATAAGATTACTTTGCTGTTTTCTGAGTGACAAAAAGTTGAAAAGTTATGGCTAGTTTTATTTCTATTTTAATAATCATACCTATGTAATTGTCATATTCATACATTAAAAAAATATTTATGCTTTCTTTTATATTTTAGTCAAGTACTTTCTTAAACAAAACAATAGCACCACTTTGGCATTGTTGGCCAAATCAGTAACGGGTAAAGCAAATATGCAAATACACTTTTCTGACCTTGTCACGTCACCTACGTGCTTGTTGAATGGAGAGCCAAGAAGACACAGTGCTTGGCCTAAAGTCTTCATTACTCAGCTCTAGCCATTGATACTGAGAGAACAAGGAGCTCACGGGGCAGCTGAGCGTGGCTCCTAGTTGTGTATGGAATTCACTTCTGTAAAGAAGGCCTGCCACTCATTCACCCTTTAACCTTACCTAAGGAATCAACAGTGTAATCTGCCTTGGGACAAAAGGGGGCCTATTTTAATATATCTACCAGGACTGGATGCAATATCCCAGGGTTTGATTTTTCTTGTCTCTCTTGGCTGAATGGTGCAAACGAGCTCGTACAAGACCTTCACAGAAATGGAAGTGTGGGTTTATAACTACTTTTTGAGCAGAATAAAGAATTTATTGATTTTTCCATTTAAACTCTGAATGACTAATTATGTTTACTATGGACATGAGACTTAAATTTTGCTACCTTGATGAAAGAGAGGTACTAACTTCAGTGGGTTTAGATCTGCAGTGCTTTTTGGACTGACTGAAAATGAGGCTTAATTAACTTTTTTACTTGAGCATTTCAATGACATTCTGTGTAATAATTGGAGTTTTAAGTCTATTCTAGAAAGCAAAAATCTGTGATCTCTGTCATGTGACTTACACGAATAGGGAAGGATGGGAAATGGGCTTTTCTCTACCATTTAAGTGGGAGACGAGAATGAGAATCAATGAGCATCCAGTGGGAGCCCTGTTCTTAAACACCTGGAGTGCTTTTAAAAATCCGTCTGAACCTTTCAACTTCTCTAATTAGAAGTTTTTCAAAACTGACTGCTTTGTACTTTTGGGAGGGAGATGCCTTGGCTCACGCTTCAACTTCTTTAAGTAGGAGATTTATTGAGATTATTAAGTAATGCAGCCCTTTATCTTTCACACTAATTGGTTTGTCACGTGCTCCTTGCCATATTACTGGAGATTTCTTATACAAAATGCATTTCCCACCCATGCATTTCTCACCTCTGTGGGGCTGGAGCTATTTTCCATTTTTTGATACTATTTATTCTCTAGTAAAGCAAAGTGTTGCCTTTGAAGTTTGCAGCTATTCATTATTTTAGTTGCTTTCAAGAATTGTTCTAATTTGTTTAGACGGTTATCAAATTGTGAAAAATACTGCTGTCTCTGAGTCACATTTTCTCATTATGGTTTCTCAACAGGAGAAACATGGCAGCATGAATGTGAGTGTATGAATCCCAAGATAAGACCAAAAATTTGAATTAATTTACAGGAATTAATGCAAAATGATGTGTAGTTATTCAGTTAACAGCACATCAGTAAAAAAGTTATCTATAAAGAAACTTGCTGCCACAGATATTTGCAAATTGCTTTTTACACTCACACCTTCTTCCCTCTTCCCCTTGGAACTTCAGAAGAGATAGGGGACAGAAAGGGTCAGGGGGCATGAAATTGAAATATGTATTATGTCTGTGACATCAAAATAATGGCTTATTCTTAGATTGCGTTTCAGAATTCTTACAGCAGTTTAAGTCCTTCCCTCTGCATCCCCCCTGCCAAAAAAAGGCCTATAGGAGCTGTGACAGATATCAGAATTGCTAACTATGTTTATTGATCTGGTGGTAAATAATTTAGGTTAGTTTCCACATCTGTTTCTCTTTACTTTCTTCCTTTTTCAACATAACTATTTCAGTCAGTGAGAGCTGTGACATATTCTTTTTATTCATTTGCTGTTCTACTTTTACATTGCTATGGCAGCTTATTGTGCATATAGACATCCATCTCACAGAAAGCAGAGGGTTTAAAGAGTTGCATAGGAATACATTGCACTTGTTAAAAACACAAACTGCAAGTTTTCTATGGGAATAAAAAGGGAACTACAATAATTTGTTAGACTTTTATGACCTTTCCTTCTTCTTTCACAAGGGACTATTGAGGAGCTGTACGTATGCAGTCTGGAGAGAGCTTTCTCTTATGTTTAAGTCAATATTATCGACTCCCTTGGCTGCAGTAGAAAGTAAGGCAGATTTGAGCCGCCCTCAAAAGGAGATACTTCCATTATATATCTAATCTACCACCTCCCTAACTGCTCCCTTCATACACTATTCTCCAGTCCCCCTTTGGCACTGACCAAGAGATGCTTCATGCCTTGCCTGAGCTTACCACATGCAGCATGGTGAGGGGAAAATGTTGAATGGGACCACGTCGGAGTTCTTGGACAGGGTGGAATAGTGCATTCTCCTCTGCCTTCCCTTCTCTCACAGACAAGTTTAATGCTCACCTGGGGACACTGTTGGCTGCTTATCCCCCTTCACTGCATGGCCAACCTACACTGAGCTGATTTACAGAAATGCACCAGAGGACACGGTGTTATTCAAGGTAGAACCAGTGCAGGGCCTATCAAAGTTATGTAGCAGAGATTATCTGGGAACCACTGTCTCCTGCAAGAGCACGTGAATGGCGGGCGTAAGGATGTTATGGTTAATGTCTCCTCGAGGACTCATTCTACACTAGTAATTTGGTGATTAGATTAGCTTTTCTGATTTACAGAGAGATCCAGCAGCCCAACTAACTGTCAGGTAAGCTACATCTGATTGTGGGAAGAATTGAAATGGAGGGGAACTTGAGTACCCTTTTATGATTGAATAGAATGCTGATATTTCAGGAGGATTTAGGCCCTGGTTGACTACCCTTGAAGCCACTTGAGGGCTGTTTTCCAAATTGTCTTCTCTGGGCCTAGACATCAGTGAGTTTGTGTTCCACATAATCAGATGTCAAAACACCACACTTCAAATATCTAAAAGGAAACAAGTATCTGAACTTTCTTTTAAAGATGGTAAAGTTATTTTCATGTTGGAATTTGAAGCCATTTTAGTTGATTTAAGCTGAATATTTTTGAAAGTATTTTGTTATTTTATCTTTGGCTTGGTCTTTCCATATTTGCTTTTACCTATTACCGTTTTGGCCAGACCCTTTCATGTAACAAACTATAAAATAGCACCGTTGTACTATAAAACAGAGATTTTTACATACTGTTGGATATATGTGTATTATTGATATGCTAAATTTTACATACTGCATTATATGGAGGAAGAAAGAAGTTACCTATACTGTTGCAAAATAATTACCTGGAAGAATCATTACTGGTTCGAGAGCCTATGTATGCTTTAACTGCTTTTAAAAATCTTTTGTCTCACAAATTGCAAAAAATATGCATGTTTGCAAGAGAAGGAAGAATAAAACTGTCTTAAAACAAATGCATCTATAACCCATATTTTGTCGAAATGCCACGGATGGAATTAATGGATGTTTAAAACTGTATGTGTTACCTTACTGCTGCTGTTACTGGGAATGTCAAACTGTGCAAATATGAAGGGGTAGACAAACAATGTTTTCAGACACTGTAAAACAGACAGCCTGTTGCTTGTAAAGAAGTGCAAATAAAAAAAACCACCACTTAGACAAGGCTGATGAATGACTCCAGCAGCCAGTGTTCATAGGTTAATTTAGTGCAATTGGATCCATCAAAGGCCCATAAATTTGTAGGCTTTTGAGGGGCACAGGACTTTAAGAGTTTTTGTGCAGGACATTTAAAACAGGTTAACAAACAGCAATATATCAACCACAGATTTTTTTTAGCTCTGGGCTGGTTAAAATGTTCTGTTCTCTAAAGACTTAATATTGGAATGTTTAGTTGCATTGTTCACTGGGAGAATGCCCATTGGTTGAAATTGCATCAAGCTTTTTAAAACAAAGGTTTTTTTAAGTCTTCCAATGTTTAACAAATAATTTATTTACAGCAAAGTATCCTGCAGATGGCACATTCATTCTTCATTCTTGTGGATGGCATGTTCTTACATTCTGTAGTTTCTGTTTCCTGTGTTCCCTCTACTTGTATTCTTCAAATGCACTTCCTGAAAGTTTAGAAAGAAAAATTTATTACAGGTAGGTTGAAATACGTTGTACGATCACAAAACTTGTAATAGCGGGAAAACAGTTGTCCAGAGTGCTGGAACTGTTAGACAATTGTGTTTTAATCAGTAATTCAGTTATCTACAGAGAACTTAAGTGTGCAGAACTCCTGTACCCGAGATTCCCTGCTCTCCTAGATGTAAACACTTCGACGGTTGTCATTCTTGATCTTGGCGGAGGAGACATCTGCGTACTGGAACCTGGATGGGCTTAGGGATACGGTAGGTACCAAAGATTTCCTTTCTTTCCCAAAGACATTTGCAAAATCAGGATGTATAGGGGCCAAGGAACTTTAGAGCTGCAACTGCAGGATTTGTGGAATCTCTTGGGCTTTGGTACCAGGTGTTTTCAAAATTGCTCTGCTAACTACATATTGCATAAATGGCATATTAGATGTGTTGGATTTTGTTGGATAAGGCCTTGAGGAGGAAAAAAATTGTGGGCTCGCTGTAGGAGCTGCAGCCATATAATTTGTATTTTCAAAGCAGGCAAAGTGATGTGCTAGGCAAATCAAGAGAACTTTGGAATGAATAATGCCTTCAGTTCCCTGTCATTCCATGCACAGGCCAGTCTTCAGCAGCAGTGGTGGGGGTGGTATATACATTTCAATTTGATTTCCTTGTTTATCACACTATTAAATATTAGCCAGGCCCAAGACTTTGCATATTCTGTATCAGACTAAAGGCAGAATTGTATTTGTAATCCTCATATTTGTAATACTCCATATTTATAATCCTCATAGGAAGTCAAATTCTTAGTAAAGTGAAATTATGGGGTTTTTTTCAAGAAAAGCCAAAAACAAACAAACAAAAAAAAAACTCTGTGACAGATGAAGCCCTGTGTATGCAGCTCTACCACTGCCTTAGCTGTTATTTAAGCCCTAAAAATAAGGAGCCTCTAAAATTTAAAAAAGTAATAACATTTTCTTGCTTTTCTAATGGACAGAAATAAAATGGAAGCTGGTTTGATGCACTAGTTTTGTGGGGCTTTTCAGTGATTTCCCATAGAAAATACTATTCTATATAAAACCTTTCCATTTCCCTTCAGTATCTGTTAAATATAAAATAAATCAGAACTTTCAAAGGATCACAAAACTTGAGCTCACATAGAGCTTATTGATTTTCACTGGATTTGTATTGGCTTCTGATAGATATGAGTGGAATTATTATTTTAAGTATATACATCAGAAGTTTGGCAGTACTAGTAATTGTTAAATTAATTATACCACCACCACCAAGTATAAAAGATTGAGCCAAACTAAGATTTATCATCACTGACAAGCCAAAGTTGTTAACAGCAAAATAGTCATAATGAAGAAATGTTTTTGTTAGGAATCTGCCATAATAGACTAGATTAATCATCTAGTTGCTATTCCTGTGAACAGTTCAGAAGGATACTGGCTTCTCCTCATTCAGTTTTGCTAATATTGCTGTAGAATAACATCAATCAAATACAGAATCAGAACTGTCAACAGAATTCTGCTTATTCTTAAATTAAAATATATATTTTGCTTTTCATTGCCTTTTTCTCTTCCAGCTTTTCCAAAACTACCTTTGATGTCTTTACTTCTTCCTAAGTTATACCTTGGTTTTCACCCTGAAGAGCTCATTCTGAGTAAACCCTTAAGTTTTCACTGATTTTCATTAAAATCACCATTGCAGCATTTCACAGGAGTCTGCCAACACTAAGGATCCTGCCTTATTCTACAAATGCTTATATTGGTTACAGTGAGCTAAGAAAACAGGAATTTCTTTACTCATCTGCCCAGTTTTTTTTTCTACACAGCAACAAAACAAAATATTCTCCTCAGTGCTGACCCTAGTTACTCCTCCTTGAAGAGAGTTTACCAGCATATAGGAAAAGCTATATGCTACATTTTATTTGCCAAAAGTCATATATTCTTAAAGACTACAAACTGTTGATCTATAAAATGGACAGTGAGGGCCTTGTAATGAAACAACAGCCATTTTGCATTGCAGTGACTTTCAAAGTATATTTAGACTGAAAAATAATTGTATGTTCCCCAATTGAAAATATAAATTCTCTCCACTACTATTGTTGTCTGACTTTATTTGGGTGATAAAGCCATTTTAAAGCAGATACTAAGATGCAGGGTGGTTTCACTTACAGCTTTTAATACTGACATATAGGTGGAAAAAGAGCTGTCATGCTACAGACTAGCTTTGAAATTGAGGGAAGATGGCAGGTTGCTTTTAGAACACTTCCTTCTCCAGAATCAGCATTTTGATGAATAACTACCAATAAGTGTACTGATAGTAGCATGCATGCCAGAAAATGCTTTGATCCACGTAACACATTTTTTTCAAGTACACATTGCTGAGACCTCAGGGGGGAAAAACCCCAAAACCAAAAACCTGGTGTGAGTGCCTGAATTAGGTCCTCAGACCTGCATTTGTACTGGTAGAAAAGTTGGGTTCATTTCTCAAGTCTTTGAGAAGAAGGTAACTAAAAATAAAATTGCTCCGAGCTAATATTGAGACTCAGACAGAGACAGTCATAATTTTAAGATGAGAGATGCAAAACGTGAGCTAAGTCAGCTCAAGAACAGGGAAGCAGACTTGTAGCCCATCACCTTCGGCATGGATCTTTGGAGATAAGGCATCATTAACAGAAGGATAACAACTACCTCAGTGATGGTAATGGTCATTTGGCTGAGCTGGAAGGGTATTGGGAAGCATGCAGCAGCATTCTTATCCTATTAGGGCAGACATTCAAACCTCATATTGGCATTAAAAGTTCTCTTGCTTTACTGGTAATAAATGGAAATTCTAATGTTTGTAGTAACAGGCATGATACCTTAGCCATGAACTCTCTGGGGTCTCTTTGAAAGCTTTCTAGTTCTGTGGGCAGTGTGATCACTAACATAAAAACAGGGCTGCAAAATAGGCAATGGGAGAAAATAATTCTCCGAAAAGGCCAAGTCCTTCTATCTATTACACCTAAAAGTTCATTCATTGGCTTGGTGAAGTGGAGTGGCTTCAACAGAAATTAAGAGTGGTGCCATAGTGCATATTTTGGCCTGTAAATGTGTCTGTGAGTTGATACTGAGCCAATTACAAGAGAATCTGCCAGTCTTAGAAAAATTAATGAGAAAGAATGCAATACTTTTTCCGTTTTCTTAATAACATTTTCTTGAACTAAAAATACTAATATCTTTTCCCTTTCTCTCTTAGTCCCACTCAGTGTTATTTAAATTTTGAAGATTTGAAAAAATCTGAAAAGTATTTTTGACAGAATCCATTTCCTATTCATGCTTTGTTGGTATATATATTTATGTGTATTTTTCACATATGAGGCCTAGAGAAGAATAAGGACTGAAAATCTGAGGAAGAGCGAAGTTATAGCTAGATATGCAACTCTTTTGCCATTTTGCTCAGGTTGCAAGGAGATGGCCCTGTGTTCATGAACAAGTTCAAGTTGTGCCAGGGGTGGTTTAGATTGGATGGTAGGAAAACATTTTTCACAGAAAACATTGTCAAGGACTGAAACAGGCTGCCTAAGGAAGTTGTGGAGTCATTATCCCTGGAGTTGTTTAAAAGATGTGTAGATGTGGCACTTAGGGACAGGGTTTACTGGTGGACTTGGCAGTGCTGAGTTAATGGCTGAACTCAATGTTCTTATGAGTTCTTTTCCAACCTAAATGATTGTATGATTCTTTTTTAACTGGATTTTAAAATCAGCCTTACCAGTCTTCACATTCAGTGGTAATTTTCAAGGTACCTTGTAAACTGATAAGAGCTTTAGGACATTGTTTCTGTGACACTGTTTCATTTGAAAAGGTCACAGTCTTCTCTCATGCACAGTTGTGGAATTTGCTCAGTTATTTCCTTTGGTAGGGCAGCTGTTTTTCAAAGTGCTACTCACTAGTTTTCCAAATTGCTGTTAAAATTTAGTTCACTTAAGGGTAATTGACTAAACTTTAGCACTTTTCAGAAGAGAAAGAAACAAATGAAAGAAAAGCTAAATGGTACCATGACAATGAAGACAGGACTATAACTCCCCTTCTTGCTCTTGTTTTGCACTTTAAGACTCTAAATATAGTGTAAAACTAGGATAAACCACTACTTTGCTTTCCAGCAGAAATACTGAAACTGTAAAGAAGAGAAGATCCCTATCCCACTGAACTAAGATCTTCTACCAAATTGTGCGTAGCAGGAATGATCTGCCCAAGGAACTGGGGAAATCGACCGCTTAAGCACTAGAAACACTTAAACAAAAACCCAACTACTTTATTTGTCGTTTAAATTTTAAAAAGATTATGAGGACATGTTAAACAAAGACTCTATCAGATGTATGAAATGCATAAGAAACTGATTGTCTATGAAATCTGAGAGGAGCTGTACAACATCTTATATATTATACCTAATCCTACCTTACATCTTAGATACAAATAAGAAAATTTTGAAGAGGTCATATATATATTATCATAGGTATAAATATATTCGTTTTCTGTGAATAAGATATAGATCTCTTATATAATATTGAGAAAGAAACAAATTGTTTACCTGAAAAATAATTTAAGTTAAGCATATCTATTTTTTTAGTTAATATCAGGGGCATATCAACACTATGAACTAGCTAAATACATTCGTCTTGGGAGAGTCTGTCCAAAAAGTGTTTGAACATAGTTGCCTTAATGGTGGCATTTACAACTGACTGCAAAAAGAAAAGAGAAAGAAAAAAATTAAATGAGAATATGTTCCAGTTTTTCCTAGTGAATTCAGCTTCTCTTCCCTCCACAGTATTTTCCTTTTATCTATCATAAATCTGAATAACAGTTTCTCCGACCCCTTCTCTCTTTTCGTTTCCTCAATCTAATTTTCTCTATCTGCAGATAAAAAAGAAAATTTTTTTGTATTTCCCATCAAATTTGTTATTTTATGGCCAAGTTCCTATCGAGAAGCATTTATGGTTTCTTTGTTCAACACGCTCCTTTTCACATACAATTTCTTTGAAGGTGTTGTTTTCTTTAATATCAATTTATCTCTAATTTCATTTTCTCTTCCATCTTCTCAAAATTCCATCCTTTATTTGTGATGCACATTAGTTCCTTCAGTTTTAAAATATTTTACATCTTCTCAACCTCTTTGATCTTATTCCCTCCCCCCCTTTTTTTTTCTCTTGTGCTCTTCATTGTGCCTCTACTGCCCTTTTCACCTCTTGATTTTTTCCCTTTTTAATTTCTGGGATGATTTCTTCAGCAGCTAGGCTCTCCCAGTTACATACCCCATGTATTTTTTTCCTTCTTCCGGTACCCCTCCTGAGTGCTACCTCCCCTGATGCTGCAGAAAGATACAAGGTCTTTCCTGTCTGTAAAAAACAGTGCTCTTCTGCCTATGTTTTGAACTGGGAAGAGGACAGCTGCCTAAAGATGACATCATTCCTTAGTCCTCCAAGGAAAGTGGTGTGGAGATCCATCAAAGAGCTGGCAGGTATCTTGTCTCCTTTACTCGAATGTTTTATCCATCGCCTTAGCAACGAGCATGGGAAGGAGCACACAGATTCCTGGCCAAGCCTGTTTTCTTCTCTTCCAGCCAGCCTTAGGTTTATGTGTGCCCAGACAGGAATAAACCTAAAACAGGAGTCTCTTGTCTACAGTTGAGCTCTACCTGAAGAAGTTTTCACTTGTTGCTCTGTGTGCCTTTTGAGGTCTAAAGGGCTGAGGTGATACGTCCCAAGAAGGATCATGCAGACACTGATTTTTGGAAAACTCTTCAGGACGAGGGGAAAGGATTCCATTCTATGGATTGACTTATGGAAAAGAATGGATGCTGGAATGATTACGATAGTTCTTTTCATAAAGTTGATATTAAGGATTTTAATGTACAGCACTGGTTTCCGGGCTTCCTATGAAATCTTAGGTTCCATGTTTTGCAAGTAAAATTTTTCAGATAACTGCAGGAGCGGTGCCAACATATGTGTAGGACAGACAGGGTCAACAGCAATAAAATAAATCACAGGAGACTTACAGCAGAAGACAGATAATATGTAAAACAGATGTTCAGACCTCAAACAGGAGAGACAGTTGGACATGAGCTTAATTGTAGCCTAGTCTAAGATGGGTTTTCTGAACTATAGGCTCTGTTGATACACATATGTACAGTATATCTGGTATCAGAGGAACAAAAATCTGGAAACTCAGAACTCCACAACTATATAAATAATACCAATCAACATTGGAAGTGCTTGGAGAACATACATATTAAACTTTAAATAGTAAAAATGAGTATGCAGTGATTGCAGTGACTATCCATTTAATTTTGTTTTGATAAATTAAAAAAAAAAGGCAAAAATAATGAAGAAAAAAAAGATTTGTTCATTTAAATGTAAAATGAATAGTAGAATGACTGATTTCCTTCTTGAGCACTCACTCTACCTCTCCCTAAAAGTGGAAGATGAGTGAAGAGATTCTGGATAGATGAGTTGCTAAACATCCAGTGTTTTGTTTCTCTTTTGAAAGAAGTCTTAGGGGATATTTATGATTGGGTGACGCGGGTACTTGTCACTTACTACCCTATGGCAGGATAAAACCTCACAGCTACTAGCTTAGCAATTCCATGTTTTATTCAGTGTTCTAAGAGATGAGATGGAACACACCACTTCCTACTTTTTTCCCACCTTGGAAACTAATTTCCAAAGTTCCACTAGATCTAGTAGGCATAGCACATCAATTGCTTTCTATGTTAGCGGCCTTGATAGAATTTTATTTCCCTAAAATAAGTAGGGATTTTTTGGTTGGTGTTTGGTTTGGTTGTTTGTTGGTTGTTGTGAATTTTCCCCAGCCTGGCCTACCTTTTGTGCTTTTGGCATGTCGGTGTGGCGCTGAGCACGTACGGACCGTGCGGATTTAGGTGGCTTTATTGGAGCACAATACATCTCCAGCCTCCTCAGGTCACAACTCTGGAAGCAGCATTCGTCCACTATTCCCTTGTGGTGTAAGCGTCTACTGCTGGATCCATACCCTGTGGGCTTACCTATTCAAAACACAAAGGGAAAGATTTTATGTTAGAAAGAAAATGCAAAGGCCTCAGGAACAGTCATGTTATTAAGCTGTATTATGTTAGCTGAATCACCAATGACCATTGTAGAGCCTGCCTGTGTGCATCTATTCTAAGACCCTGTTCTCAGATACACCTTTGAAAGATATTCCTGGAAATGGACAGCTTTGATCTCTGTCTATGGGTGGTGGCTATTTAAGCATTTAAGCAAATCTATGCCGCCTTAGAAAATTATTATTAAAATATTTTCTTCAATTGCCTGAGCCTCGAAAATGGAGAGGGAGGAAGCTGAAATCTGACATTCAGAAACCTTACAAAGGAAGTTTGTAATTTAGCTTTTGCATGAAAACTGATTGTTGAACCACCTGAGGTAGCTGGTGTGTAAAGACCATAGATCACGACTGTGTTCTAGACAAGTATTTCATAATAAAAAAGGCTACACCGAGGTACTGTGTGTAGTCAGAATGTGCTCCAAAGGGGAAATAAATCCTGTGTACAACTGCACAGGCTGTAAGGTCTGCAAGCTCAAAAGTGGGAAGCAGGAATCGAGGTAACAAAGTAACCAATGAAATAGGAAGGTTGATGGAACAGATGAAAACAGAAGATTTTTATATTCCATAGATTTGCACAAGATAAGAAATGGGACTGACACAGCATGGCTTTCCCGTGTTTGCATTTGCACCAGGCATCTGTGGAAACTACTTAATTGGCAAATATTTTGCATTTTTCACTCAACTCCAGTAAAGGCCAACATTTTCATTCATACAACTCTTACACACTTACATTTTAGTCTTTTTCTCCCCTGTGGTTTATGATTTCCTTAGTAACTGCTGAATTCTCTGCTATCCTACGCAGAGATTAAAGGCCCATTATTGTCTGGGATTGTTTGTACACAACCCAGTCGGATGTGCAGTTTCCCTCTTATGACTAACTATAAATGAAGGAACAGTAAATTCACAAAAAATAAGTAGTTGCTTACTTACTATATCTATTTTAAAATTCTAGTAGAATTTGATTTCAGAGAGTAAAATTCTGAAAAGATTAAGTGTTTTGTTTTGACATTTTCAGCATTAAATGTTTCCATTTACAGAATGATCCACATTGGTTCAGAACTGAAAAATATGGAAAAAAAAGACAAGCGTGCCAAGAGCCAAAAAATGAAGTAACTTGATTCAGTCATCTCTACCAATTTCTTTTCTTGCCTTTTTTTTTTTTTCTCTTTTCTCCTTCTCAGTTATATCACTGGGACCAAAAATCTGTTATTCACAGAGTTTGGCAGGAGTTTATGTTTGAAGAATTACTCAAGTTAGATAAAGGATAAGGATATCAAAAAAGATGAATATTCAGTTTCTCTTCGGGAAATTTTTGCCCCCAATGCTTATACAGCAAAGTCTAGATTGATTTCCATGTGTTTTTCCTGCAGTGGTCAATTTGAAAAGACAGCACTACATTTTACTGTTCACTATGATTAAAACATGTATCCACTGATGAAGAACCCTTGAGGCCTCAGAACATCAGAAAATGAAAAGACCTCTAGTGGTACAGTACATCTCACATTTTAGCCAGCAATTCAGCCAGCTAAGAACTAACTATCCCTATGAGCTTTGTAAACCCAGAAAACAGGTTTTTAAAATGTCTTTTCTTTTTTTTTTGTCCCAGGGACTATAAATTAAACAAAAAGAAAAACATGCTTAGTTAGTATATTGCAATCCACTGGAGGCCTCTATATTGTACACTGCCTGTTAAATTATTTGTTTCATAAGACTAAACAGAACAGTGAGCCAGGAGTAGATTACAGTAATATTTTGGTTTGTCTGTATGTGGATGTTGTTTTATGTGTATCACTGAAAAGTATTCTAAATACTAAGATGTGGAGTTTGGTTTGGTTTTTTTTTTTTCCCCCAGACTATTTTCCCTCACTGAGTTATAATCTGAAATACAAGCTTTTCCCTGGAAATTTTTCCTGAAATCTGTTAATCTGGTTGTTTTAGCCTAAACTTTTAAAATTTAGCACTCATGATAAAGTGTGGAGTGTCATTACTTTGCAGTATACCCACATTTTGTCTTGCTCCCATTTAAAGCATGGAAGGGCAAATTCTGTTCCTGGATATGCAGGTGTAACTCTTCCTAAAAGATCCAGCTGAACTATAGGTGCAAGAACTGATTAGTAAAGCCTCCCTTTCTTTTATCTGTCTGTCAATTTCTCATAAACAAGCATACCCTAAAAGCTTCTGTTCAAGTTATTTTACCCTTCAGTGTCCAAATTTATTCATTTATAAAGTTGATAAAATACCTTTACTAACCTATGTCTGTTGCCTGATTTATTTAGTAATCAGTAGCAACCTTTTTCCTCACCATCATATGCATAAATAATTAACACAAATACTGAATCCTGGAATCTTTCTGGTGAAAATCTCAGGGTACTTCAAAATCATTTTTTGTGTAGCCAGACCAAAGATATCTAGGTGTTATTTTTCTTTCTTACAGAATAATAATTTTATGAAAGGTTGTATAATGTCTAATAGCTCTTTAAAAAGCCTGTATGGTACATGTAAGAAGATGGGAATGGAATCTCTGTCACGTCAGTGATGGTGTCGGCTATGAAACGTGACATTAACTTATTTGTAGGCCTTAATATTCGTGCATCACATGGCATACTAAATGCTCATCCTTTGTATAAAGAAAACATTAGTATTGAGAAGTCAGAATTTTTTCTTTCAAGAAATGTTTTCCCAAGGCTTTTGAAAGACCTAAGCAATCAAATATACTTAAGATTTGTGTGATGTAGAAAGTGATATTGCCTAAAGTGCTGTACAACAGAGAGAGCAAATTAACAGAAAAAAATATTCCTTTTCAGTAATCATGATCCACAATCATGATTGAGAAGTATCTGATGACTAAAGTAACTTTAAAGCAATAGATTTTAAACTGCTGCTGACCTCTTAAGTGCTGCAGTATACAAAGATGCTATCACAGAGAAAGATGAGATAAAGAATTACAAGGAGATAGCACCACTTCTACAGATGTTATCACTATTTGGCCCATCTGTTCTGGCAGGACTGCAGGATCAGATGGTCCCAGTTCATCAAGTTACCAAAGTATGCACTTAGATCTAGGCAAATATTCAAGCTCCTACGTGGTGTGTTGGACTAAATCGCATATGAAATGGTGAGCCCATGCCTGAGTGCTGTCCTACATAGGGACTGATATAACTAAGCACTTAAGTTAATTTCTAGACAAAAATCTATAGTGATGAATAAATGGCTGCTGGTTCTGCATTTTTAATATAATTTCTTAATTTTTTTAAAAAAATATTGCCTTCAGTATGGACTGCACCTTCTGTGTCACTATACTGGGAACCCATATACTTCTTTCTCATCTTTCTGACATAATTTGAGTGCTGCCTTCCAGCTGTTATCAAAAGTTCCTTATATTTACTCAACCTTCAAAGTGCTGCCTGTGGCTATACAACAGTCCTAGGCATTCCTTTTTGCTGATGTACACTGATTTCCTTGGAGGTTTCTTTCCTTTTTTGTCAGTTGCTAGCTCAAAAGAATTTCATATCATGTAGGTCGAAGTTTACTTAATAGAATATTTGGCTCTTATTTAATCTACTTTATCAAATCTGTGGATGTTTCTTTTAGTGTGCGACGAGCAGCTACAAAGTCTAGTCACACTGTTCTGAAGTGCCCTGAAAGCAGGCCAAGGTATAGGATTCCAATAGTTAGACAGCTGGCTTCTGCACTAACAGCACTTCCCTTTAAATGATGCAAAGTCAGTGGAGTAATTCAGCAGGACTTGTTTACGCTTGGTTTCTGTTCTTCCTCATCCCTCCAAAATACCCTACTGTTGCTGCCACAGGTTCTGCTCTACCAATGGTTTCAATGTAAGAAGCACTCGGTGTAGGTGGACTACAGAAGTTTCAAATGTCAAGTTATCTAGGCGTTCTGGGTAGAATCATAATCTACTGTTGTAGTATTAAAATTAGAAATTACATGAGAACTAGCCCAGGATAAATGAAAAGCTTATCTACTCTAGGACTCTAGGAAAGAACGGGAGTTATGTGTCCTGGAACTTTTATGTGACTCTTTGTCTTTGCTATTGTGTCTCTTTTAACCAAGCAGTAGAACTCAAGAGTGCCATGTAGACTGTAATTCAGAAATACATCATAAATCTGAAAAACAGTGGATTTAATCTAGTATTAGAGTCAATCTTCAGCTGCAACTGCAGCTTTTAAAGTATGGTGGAAGTCTATTGACCTATTAGAGTGCTATAGTGTTGTAGCAAGAAACCCAAAATGTTTACATCAAAACATCAGGGTAAGGTACAATTTGGAAGCACTGATAGCAGCTTACAGTATCAGGATGTATGGGAGCATATCCTGTAAGGCAGCAGGTCGGTCAGACAGAGTTGTCCTGTGGCCTGAACAACAGGGTAAGAGTTTGTGGTGCTGTATTACAACACAGTAATTGAACAAGTACATCCTGTGTGCTGGATCCAGACTGGAAGCTGGTGGTTGGAGAGGTTTTGAGTTGCATGTGCTCTCTGCCTTATGGTGGCACAGAAGGCTAGGGATGCTGAGTTTGAGATTCATCTTGCTCATCCCTTGTCTCTGGAAATTAGGGATCTAGTTTAAGATAGTGAATTCAACAGGCAGGTGTATGGAGAGCGAATTATTCCTGTATTGAATGCTTTGCTTAAAATTAAATTTATTCTTGTCCTCTGAAAGAAATGGTCTTCTTTCATCAACTACAGATAAAGCTAATTAATCTAGTCTTAGCATATATGCGCAGCTTCTTCTAGGAAATGGAACTCAAGGAAAATGAATTATATTAAAAATTATTTGTCCTAAATGACAGAACTTATGCACCTGGTGGAGTAAAAGCCATTCTCTTTCATTTCCAATTTATCAATTAAATGTAATGACAAATTGTTCTAAAGAACGCGCCAGCTAGTGTACAGTTTAATTATCTATCTCTGTACCTCTTTGACTACATTCTCTATGTTAGTCTAGTATTTCTGTCTATTTTTGCATTATAAATGCCTGCATATGCAAAATAGGAGACTGTTGATATCACTTTTCATCTTCTTGTAATCTTGAACAAATGGATTAGTGTATATTGGTAATAGTTCTTGAGGGTGCTCTGGAATTTCTTGTCTGTATTTGAAAAATTATGAGTCAATGTTCAATCAGCAGGAAATGCCTGGGTTTTGATACTTCTATGAAGTGTTAAAACAAACAAGCAAATAAACAAACAAGCAAATAACAAATCTTGGGGATTGTTGTAAAGTCCCTCACCAGAAATACCTCAAGGTTTAAATGTGCAAAGTAGGCAATCTGATTTTCATGTAAATAAGTTGCATGCATTTTGAAGTGACAATATTTAATATTTAGTTTCCATTTTCCTTCAATGTTTTGTTAATGCAAAAAAATTATTATGCTTAGACTGATTTTTGTTTGTATTCATCAAAATGAGCATATATTAGCATCTATAAATGCTCAATGAATGGATGCCCTAGCTCTGAAATCTAATTTAATATGCATGAGAATAGAGGATAAGCTTTATCAGTATGCACAAGTAAAATCTTTATGAAAGCATATGCATTTGTTAATATTGAGATATTACACTACAGCTACTGCTTTGTGGAATACTAGATTGTATTAACTACTGAGTCCAAAGCAGAAAGTTGTTTGCTCTTTGCTCTGAAATCCTGGGCGAGTGAGACTGGGAAAACATGGACACTCAGTATTGATCTATAGGAGAAATCTATCAGGACTTCACAGAGTGTTTTGCCTGAATAAGTGAGATTTATAAGCTTTACCTTTTGAAAAAAAATTATAACTCTTATGTTTCAAATGCAGAGTAAAATAACTATTTCACTTCTTTAAAGTCAGTGAGACAAGTGTAGCTTTATTCCAGAAGACGTCTTAATTTGTAATTTGTATGTCTATGTTTATTTAGTTTGTCACATAGTTAAATATTTTTTTTTCTTCTAGAAATATCCCTTCAGAAACATTTTTTTTCCCCTTCATCTTGTATAGAATTGGGAAGAAATTCTTCTCTTCTCCTAAACTTATTCTCAAAGTACAGCACTTGTAACAATTTCCTCTCACATACAGGAGTGCTGTGCTCTGCCCTTGTTATGGAATAGCTGCTTTGGAGGTCATCAAGTGTGCTAAGCGTGTGATAGAGCCATTGTGCTTCACACGGTGATTCCCAAGCCTTTTGCAATGTGTGAGGAGAAAGAGCTGTAGTTTTGAGTGTTGTACTGGGATATGAAGCAGGAATTTCAGAGTTTAGATACTTTTGAGGAAAGAAAATTGGAAAAAGAATGGGAAACAATATAATGTCTTATTTTACACCAATTCAGTGCTCTGGAGGGTGAAAACCTTGCTGACCTAGCACAATTTACAAGCCTACATCAGATTCCAGGGCTGGAAAGTGCCAGATGCTGCCAAAAAATATATACTTTGGCAAGGGAAATGCTTTGCTGAAGAGAAATTCACTATTGCAAGAATAGCCAGGTTGATCAGGGTTTAGGACAAGATAATTAGAAGCCATTAGGTCATTGTTACATTTGAATATTGCCCCTTAAAGTGCATTGAGGAGGGCAACGATAATACAGACATCCATCCATAACGAAAATACATTCTCTCCCCATCTTGTACATGCTCTCACAGGAAATAATTACTGCTTACCCTTGTATGTGGTGGAAGTAGGAACAGTCATGATAGAAACTTTCATATCCTTCTTATCCCAAGCCAATGTAAAACTGCATTTTATTTGGATTACCAAATTAATAACAATGAAGCCCTATAACTGGATGAAACTGTAGCATTGCTGAAGTCACTGGTAAATCTTTTAGTGCAGTCAGGATTATGTCTTGATGAATCAGATGCCAGAAGTTACTTAACCTGATCCAAGGTCTACTAAAATCAATGGAAAGATTTCCATTGTCCTTAGTAGGCTTTTCAACGTGCTGGTACTGAACACTTGCTTTTTCTTCCAAGCTTACAGTTCAATAAGTAAATACTGTCTTAGTGGCATCTAAAGAGATTGCAGGGAGTGGGTGTGATGAGATTCCTTGAAGGAGGTGAGAAGAAGAGGATACTGATGTACAGTGTGAAGCAGAATGACTGATATGTGGTTAATGCCACTGACCACATAACAAGCAGTACATTGCTTTGCACTTTGTAATCAGAATTTTTAGCTCTGTAGTTACTCTTTCTCAGCTGTGCTCTGAGACATGAACGCAAATAGCAAATGACAAACATGGTGCTCTTGCATTTTGGCATCATCATCTGATTAGAGGCAGAAGGTGGGAATGTCTGTTCCAGGTCCCATCTAATACCTTTCCCATTCCCCAGGAGTGCACATATTGACACACGTTACAATTTTAATTTTTATTTATACAGAATAGTCCTTACAGGAGGATAAGTAGGTGGGCATGGGCCAGTGTCACCTACCAGAGAGGCAGACAATTTTCATTCCCATATTAGAAACAAGTACTGGTTGGGAGCAGCTGAACATGAGCCAGCAGTGGGCCCAGGTGGCCAAGAAGGCCAATGGCATCCTGGCTTGTATCAGAAATAGAGTCGCCAGCAGGACCAGGGCAGTGATGGTCCCTCTGTTCTTGGTTCTGGTGAGATCACACTTCGAGTGCTGTGTTCAATTTGGGGCTTCTCACTACCAGGAAGACTTGGAGGTGGTGTCCAGAGAAGGGCAATGGAGCTGGTGAAGGGTCTGGAGCACAAGTCTGATGAGGAGCAGCTGAGGGAGCTGGGAATGTTTAGCCTGGAGAAAAGGAGGCTCAGAGGAGAGCTTATGACTCCCTACAACCACCTGAAATGAGGTTGTGGTGAGATAAGAGTTGGTTGATTTTTACTTCTTCCAAATAAAAAGTGATAGGAAAAGGGGAAATGACCTCAAGTAGTGCCAAGGGAGGTTCAGGCTAGGCATCAGGAAAAATTTCTTCACTAAAAGGGTGGTTAAGCATTGGGACAGGCTGATCGGGAGAGTGGTGGAGTCACCACCCCTGGAAGTGTTCAAAAAACATGTTGGCACTTTGTGATATGGTTTAGTGGGCAAGGTGGTATTCAGTCAAAGGCTGGACTCAATGATCTTGGAGGTCTTTCCCAACTTTAATGATTCTGTAAGTGTGGCAATAGAAGAAAAAGTAGGAGGGGAAAAGAAGGTAAGGCCAGTAAGGGCCTGGCTCCCTCCTCACTGACACCATTAACTTTGGATTTGGTCTAATGTGCTCTAAGCTCTGTCCAGTAAGATCTCACATCATTGCCAAGGGCTTTGCCAGGGAAAAGTATCCAACCTTGTACAATGATGCAGCTACAGAGCATAAGGAATAAACAAGATTCAGTTTTGTAACTATGAAGTCCTGAATCTTCTTTAGACTTTCAGTTATTGAACCTTTCTGTACAAGTCAGAATGACATTAGTTACTTCAAAAGTTACTTAAGCATGGTAAGATGACTTAATGCTTTTGGTGAAAGTCCAGCATGTAGTTTTCTTACAGCCAACACTTTAGATGTGAATCATTTCCCAGAAAAATTATTTTTTATTGTCTGCTACTTTTGCCATATTGGGATGCTTTTACTTGTGAAGATTGACTTGCAAGATTCCTGAATGTAAAGTACAAATTAACCACTACATTCAGAACAGAAATTAAGGCAGAAAGATTGAGACAGATTCTTTTATCTTCTCTGATGCTAAACAGTACTGTATCCTAAATTATAAGAGCTCTTTGCAGAGAAAGATAAGAACTTAATTTGAGTAATATTTATGGAATGTAACTATCAATTAGTTGCACAGGAGAAGGCTGTGTCAGTGCCAGGAACTGAACCTACAGCAACATAAGCACTGGGCCAATGCTTTAACTGTATACCTGTCTTTCTTTAACCATACTTTTGAGTCAGTAGGGCATGCAAAAATATAATCTTGAAATAAAACATTCATTTGAGGTCATGATGCTCCTGGTTAAATTTGTCAAAGGAGATAAAAGAAAAGTGAAACTTTCCAGAGGAGTAAATAGATGTTAGGGAGTGAGGATGAGGTCATTGGGATGGGAAAGGGACAGTGCATTGTGGCCTGAAACAAAACCAGAATTAAACCTAGCTAAAATATTGTTATGTTTAATTCATCTTTCACTCACATTGGTTTTCTACCAGTTGTAGCTCCATCCTTTAGTGATTTAATTTTGCAGTAGGAGCTAGGAGAATCAATTCTAGTGACAGGAACATAAAGAAAAAAAAGTCAGTGCTGAATAACAAATGAAACTACACTTGCTCTCCTTGTCCTTCCAACTCACCTTGTTATTGCTGAAGACAAGCAGGGGGATTATAAGAGAACACTGGTATAGTGCAGGGAGAAATTAATTCCAGTATAACACCTTAAATACCAAAACTAGAGTTTCTGTAGGATCCTTGAAAATGGAAGTGCTTGTAGGCAGTAAAGCTGTTTTATGAAGCAAGGAGGACACAATCCTTCTTTTATGGGGCTGACAATGCCCTCTGCAGTCACGGTGTTTAAGAGGGAATGTAGTTTCTAAGTAGATTTTTTTTCAGGTCTCACTTGCTAAGTTTCAGTGGCCTTTACAGGGACGTTCAAAGGTTTTTAAAGTTCATTTCCATTAAAAGAGAAGTTTTTCTAAGTAACCAGAATTATTCCTTTCTTTTATTATTTCTTTCCCAACTTGTTTGATTAATGATTGAAACCTTTGCATCAGTTAAAGATGTTTTTCAATGGCTTCTCTTATTTCGCAATATTGCTGTCCTTTTGTTTCACTAGGCTTCTTGTCTGGGTCATATGGGAATACTATAAACTTTAAAAGGGCTGTGGCAATGTTGAGGTTGATCTGGCCTTTAAATTTTAGGTACTCACTGACTTTTTTTGAGCCACAACATCCAAAATTATTTAAGCAAGTGAATCCAGTTCAGCAGAAAAGGAGTAGGATGAATAAGTGTTCTTACAATGGTGTAGAGTTTTTCATTTTTCTTCTAGGTGCCATAATGTGTAAGCTTAATGGTGACTGTAAATCCTAACTGTTAGATGCACTTTGTCTGCAAAATCATTCTTCCCAGTGCTGGGCCAATGTTTTTCACATCATGTCATCCACTTCATCAGTCTGAGCCTACCCTTGCTCAGGATCTATGGTGGTTATAANAAGTATTGTGGAAAAAATATTTGTCTTAGGCATCATTGGCCAGTGGAGGGCTTACATTGTATCAGAGCAAATGAGAAAATAGATCCAAGTAATTCTTATGAAATGCATTTCTAGAGAATCTCTTTTATTCCCATGTTGGTTATTAAAAATCACAGCCCTTTTTAATTATCAGGTCTTCAACACCTATCATTCATTTCTTATTCCTTTACATGCTACTAAGTCTCAAAGCCTGAAGGACTTTGAATAAATCTTTTAATAATCTGAAAGCGTAGATTCTGAGTTTTGTCTTGGACATAGGCATCAGTATGAATATCTTTGTTGTGAGCCTTTAGATATTTAGTTCTGTAGTTACAAGTTACTTAGCTGTATTTGAAATTTAGAATCCAGTATTCAAATTAAGAGCCAAGGTGTACAAAGGAAAATTATATTCAGGCATAACCTGTTCGTACCCAGAATTTGACTTAATAAGATCACAAATATCTTCAAATAACTATCCTTAAGTAGTTAATTGTAGCTAATCTTACAATTAAATCTGGTACTGATGTACGTAAACTGAATCAAATAGGATAGAAAACAATAATTCCACACAAGAAAACCACCTAAACACCAAAATCCTGGTAATTTCTCATCTTTGCTTCTTCTGATTTGATACAACTAAAGGAGTGGGCGAATGTCCAGGTGAGGCTAAGTAATTGCCAGATATTTTAGATGTGCAGTTCAAGAGTTTTTCGTTTAATAGCATATCCAAATTAACTTTGTCATTATCCATTCAAATGTCATTGAAAAAAATTAAAAAATAATACTTGCAACTGCCTGCACTATTAGTATTTATACAGTTTTAGTGTGGCTATAGATGCCAGCAGTACGATATTTCTTTCTCTTAGGTCTTTTGTAGCAAAACCTTTTAGAGTTCTTTCCATCGAGAGTGATTTTTTGGATAAAATATGGCCATTGCTCTCACTGAAACTTTGGGCAAAATGTATCCCAAATTAAATTGAATTTTTTGTGGTTTGGGAAAGCTGTATTAATTTTTTCCCTTGTTTTTTCTTTTAAATTCCTCTAAACTCCTCATTGCTTGCCAGAAAAGGAGGTGCCAAAATAACCCAAGGAGGCTGTGCAGCCTCTCCAGAAGTGAGAAGTTCAGAAAGTTTAGTGAGAGTGGCTGTTCACTCATTTTCCCATTTGCGAAATTTAGAAAAGTTTCATGTCTGCATCCAGGATAAAATCCTAAATGAAAGTACAATGAAGTCACTTTCACAGTTCTTCTTGTCTAAAATGGGTCTGACTTTTCACTTCTGTTTTTCTAAATGATTACCTAAACTGCATCTCTTGTGATTTGGCTTAATTATTCGCAATTTCTCATCATCTGTTAGTTGCTTATGCCTCTCATGTGTTCCTTCTTGACTTCTTCTGATACCACTTCATAACTTTTCTAATGAATTTCCTAAACTCATTCCAGCATTCTAGGTGTTCTTTGTTTATCCCTCTAGCAGTTAGACAGCAGGGTATTAAATATGTTGCTATCATTTTAAACTTCATAGTTGTTTTGACTTTCCATTCAGCATCATAAAACTGCTGTGCAATCAACTGTGATCACTCTAAAGACAAAACCCACAAAAAATAAACAATTGCATATGGTTTTCTCTATGCAACTTCAGAACAGTATTGCTTTAAACCAGATAAATTTAACGTATGTCTCATTTAGAATTGGTGACAATACAATAAACAACATCCTTGCTATTTTTTTTCTAATCTTAGTGATACAAAGCATAAACTGAAAGGTTTTTATGCAGAAACAGCTGCATATTATGGACCTGTGTGGGACTGAATATGTTCCTCTCTTGTTGTGTCTATCTCTCTCTACTTGCTTGGCTGTGATCTTTTGACATATTACCATTTGCAAATAGATCTTAGCACTGGAATTTCCTGGGTATGGTTATATTATAGTGCAAACTGGCTGTCTCTGGAAGATTTGAATGATTCTGTGATAACTGATAAATTTTATCCTAGTGTACATAAGGTTTAAAAAAAGGCTTTCTGTCCTTTAAATGGTTCGTATCAATTGTTCTTAAGGTCACGGTCTATTGAAAAATTCAAACAAAATATTTATCCGACAAGGGCTGCAGCTTATTTTGACGTTATTGTCAAGTTTTTTGATCCTTTTTTCAATTAAGACTGTCTTTATGATCAGTCATACATTAGCCCTGAAATCACATTATGACATATATGTTTGTTTGAGTTCAGGGTTGAGATCCAGGGGGCTTTGTAATTGTTGACTCTCCTGGGCAGTGTGTGCTGTTGAAATGCCTGGAAACTGACAGTGACATTGTTCGTAGTCATTGTTCTCCTGTGTTATTTGTGTGCAAATTATGGGCTGTAGGTCCGTTTCGTATTCACACTAGAGGGCTCCTTCACACTTGCGTAGCAGTGTGGCAGCACCTACAAGTCAGAGCAGTGGAAACACGCTGCAGTGCAAGGGTTTGCCTGCATTTCAGGACATAATAGGGTCCTGCATCTTTCCTTCACAGAAATTGCTTCTGAATATTGTAACACTGTCACCTCATGAGCAGTGTCAGAATGGCCTGGGATAATTTTCTCTCCTTCCTACCACATTACGTGGGAAGAACAGAAACACTATGGGACTATTTCTGAACAAAGAGAAGTTAAGATTTTCTCCCTGTTCAGCTTAAAGGTACTCATGAGAATAATAAATGTCATAATCAAGCCAGCTGATAAACTGGAAATCTTACCTTGAACATTTCCTAAAATTAGGTAAGATTGTTGGAGACTATTGAAAATCAGGTGGACTTGTCTTTCTGCCTTTGGAGTGGCTGAGTTGATCTAATTTCAGTAGTGGGGACCAGTGTTTTTACAGGTTGACAAAAATGCTTGTGCTAACTCTGCGTGCTGCAGTAGACTTTCCTGGCAGTGTTTGTATCTTGGACTAACGTAGCTCAGATAACAGAAAAGAACTAGAAAATTAGAAGAAAGCTTAACTGAAGGAAATAGGCACCCCCATGTGATAACTGCTCTTGACCTTTTTTTAGTCTAGAATTTCAGATCATTTTGGCCTGTAAATACAGCTCTGAAATTTGAAAACTAAGTTGGTAGAGAAGATGTGTAAATCAGGAAACAAAACACTTCTCAAATATCTTTCCTGTAATCTACCCTCTTTTTCACAATATTAGTAGTTTTCTTAATTGTCTATACAGAAATTTCTTAGTATTAATCAGATTGGGCTTTCTTAATGTCTAATTTAAATGAAGTATTAATGCAGAAAACCCTGAAATTTACTGGCAAAATAGCTGTGTTCTGTAGTTCAGTAACCTTTTAATTTTCTAAAAAAACTGAATTCCCTTCAGTGTGAGAGGCGCTGTAGTAAACAGTGTCCATTCAAGTAACAATATCGGAAATTGTTCCCAAAACACTGCGTTGTGTTGATATTTTAAAACAGTGCTACTGTTTTCCACAGCTTCGGCACTTAAGCTCTACCCTGCTCTTTGTCTGCCTCATGCTTGGGAAATGTCACTGGAGTGACAGCTGGTGAAGTGAAGGCAAAGAGCAGAGAAGAAGCACTGAAAAAGGCAAAGAGCAGAGACAAAGCACTGAAAAAATGCTTGGAACACATTCCTGTGTTGTAGGGAGAAAGGATGCCAGAAATAAAGAAAACAGTACATGGCTTTTAATATGCACAACGTGTTCCATCCTATGTGAAAGCCTGTTCAGTGCTGGTTGCATTTAAACATGCATGCACGATGGGCAGCGTATTAGTCAGGACTCCTTGCCACTCTTCAATAATGCAGCAACAAGGAAGATTATCTTTCTCCTACTCCAGGATGACGTCACTGCACCGATAAGTAGGACTTAGAAAAGGTTTATGTTCTTAGCACTAGATTTAAAGAATATAATGCTCCTTTTAATATAGTAATTTCTAGCTCTACTAATTTTCAATGTTTATCTTGCAAGATCGTTAGGAAATTCAGAAATCATTTCTCCGGTTTGAGAGGAAAAGAGTGGGGTGATCTAAGGATAAATAAGCTCTCTGCTGTAGAGTTCCTTCACCACTGTATCACATCTGGCAAGTATCCACAAGGTCTTTCAAAGCAATATGCTGTAAAATTTCTAAAAATGCAGTCTTTAAAAATTCAAAATATTGTTAAGTTTTTAGTGTTGAAGTTGGTAGTTGTTGTTGAGTACTTGATTTTTTTTCCTAATAGAATAGACATTTTTAATTTATTATTTCACATTTTAAGCTTTCACATTAGACACCATACTGGATCAAGAGAAAGTATCAGTGACAGCACACTTGTTCTTTCCTTGTAATCAGAAGAAAACAGACGGTATTGTACCGTATCCTGCATCTTGCTCAGATTCATTTTAACTCATTTCCTTATACAAATTGCTGAAAACTCTCCAGAGTTCTCCATGGACAATTCATTCATTATTGTCTCATTGCTCTGGCACAATTATATTAAGTTGTATTTAGTGGATGTAGAAGAAGAAAGATGAAGAGTTAGCTCTTCTGGATGGGCTATATGGCATCTGCTACAGCTCAAACTAGAATCAGTGGGGGGCAGCCCAATCCCTAAAGAACAATTCATCCTGACTTATTGCACAAAGTGCATATAAGTGTTTGAAAATTAAATACTTCTGCAAAAGCAAACTAAATATCCTGCAACGCTATCATCAACTGACCAACAGAGCACAAGTTTGGTAATCATACATATAAATTCTGATTGTTTGGCACGGTAATATTGCCACTAATTGTTGGAGCAGGTAATGACATCTAATCTTCAGATTGCCTGACATTTTCTAATAATGATCTCTGCCTTAACACTGTTACAACTTAACCAAACTTTGACTATCTGGGTTTCAGGTTTTGTGAATTGTGCATATTCTATAGGTTCTTGAGGTGTTTTGTTTTCTTCTTGTAGAGGAGTTGGAAGCAAAAAGGTGCAGCTAAAACCATTGAGTCATTTATGACAGTAAGATTGGAAGTGATGTGGTTTTGCCCCTGTTAAAATGTAATCCCCTCTTCCCTGGAGTGTAGGCCTGTTTTACTGAATAACCTTTGTGCTTCCATCATAAGAAGGTGGAATTTGGGGAAGAGGCAAAAAGGAATCATGGTTTGGGTTGGAAAGGACCTTAAAGATCATCTGGATCCAATCCCCCTGGAGATTACTTTGGTTCAGATGCTTTTCTTGTTATACTCCCCTCATGATAATTTCAAGGAGTTGTCATCTAGCAACTTTCCTTTTGTTTAGAGAGGCTGCTATCATTTGTTACTGCTGCCATAAGTGAACCTGCTGTCTAATAGTGACATTTCCCCGTCTGAACATTGACATGAGGTTTCTCTTAAAAAGGTTTTTTCTTGGAATCTACTGATATTGAAGTTAAACGAGGTGTGGCTGCTTTGTGGTCAGGTGGGTTGGAGTGGGTGTTTCTGTAGAGGTGCTTCAGAATCTGCATTAACCAGGACTGCAAAATCGATATTATGGATCTGTCCACTGATATGCAATGGCTTAGTAGCCATTAGTAGCCAACATGGGGCAGTCACTGCCCAGCCCAGATCTGGTAAGAAAAATGTGACAAGGTTGCATGTGCTGAGCATTTGTGAGAGGAGAACTGTCCTTGAAACCTGGTTCAAACATGATTCACCCTCAAAGGAGTCAAAGTCCTAGTTCAAGTAAGGTAGCTGCCAAACACAGTTGTTGGCAACTTTTAAAGGCTCCTCTGTCTTAAATTATATTTTCTTCTGATTCATCGTTTTCACCTCTAGATGAGGTTTTTCTGCCTTTCTTGTAACACCTTTCTGTTACTGCTAATTCTCACCTTCTTTTCTCCTTGATGCAGTTCTGTTGTATAACGAATGTTTTTAAAAGAAATATACTAGAGTATTGACTCCTTTAAATTCATGATGGATATCTGAAAGCTCAGATCAAGACTTTTTTTTCTATTGTTTCTGCATTAAGAATACTGGAAACTTTTGACCAGAGTTTCTATTAAATTTGAAAGAGTAAAACTTTTCTTAACTGATTTTTCCAAGTCAAAAGGACTTAGCAATTCTGAAAAATAATGGCTTCACAGCTCATCAGCACAGTATTGACCCAGAACTGACAGATATCCTAACTACAGGGAAGTCACTGACTTCAGAAAATTAACCTCATGGGACTATTGATAGAAATGGGACTAGGAAAAGAGCATGCAAGGCAAGTGTGCTCTTCTTTGAGGTAGTTCTTTTGATTTATTGGCAGAATGTTGTGGAAAATAACAGAAATTGCTTACTAGGCTCTACCACTTTATTGAGAGGTTGTAAAGGAAGTGTGAAAAGTGGAATGTGTGGGGAATTAGAGTGAGAGCACAGTATTTTGTTGCTGACAGATGTGTGCTAGGCTTCACCATTTTACTGGGGTGGTACAATTCAGTTGTTATGACACATCCAGGAAGAAGAACAGAAAACACGAGCTGGAGGCTTGGAGAAAATCAAATGATGATGACTCAGAACTTACACCCCAACGTAAAATGAAGATTGAAACACCGCACCAGTTTGTTTAGCAGAGAAATCTGAAGCAAACGTGAAAAAATGAGCTTCCTTCAAGTTATTGAAGCTTTGCACTGATCTTCAGATGAAGAGGGTAATATTAGAAAGCTAGTGTCAAGGTGAAAGGCAAGGATGATTACAGATAAACTGCAAACTGAGCTTATGTTTTTACTGTCATTTTCTTTTCAAAGTATTCTTTTTGTTCATTGTGCAGTCAGCCCCACATCTGCTTCTGCTGAAAACCAAGGAAAAGTGTTTCAGTGCCTAAAAGTGTTATTGTTTGTCTCGTTTGGCTGGGAGAATGAGTCTCAAGTAACCTATGAACTCTGTGCCATATTCCTGCAGTAAGCAGAGGGCCTGCTGGGGTGATCTACTTAACTTGCCATTAAGTTTTATGTAAACTGTTATAGCATTGTTTAAAAACGGTTTGCAGGATTCTCTGCAGTAATATGGCATATATTAACTTCTAGACTGAAAGTAGTAGCCAATTTGTATCCCTTATGTAAACAGATCTATTTTTTTTGTATTTACTGAACTGTCTTCCTAAGTTTGATAGACTATTACCTATAATTTATCATCAGTACTGCAATGTGACACTTTGTTTAAAACTTTAACCCTTGCAGTATTTGTGTTATATGTGGGTGAGCTTCTAAAAAGTAGTATTTTGTTGGATCTGAATTGTTACCTGAATCAGGGGATTTCAAAAGCAGTTTTAAAAGGTGAATAAACATCATTGCCTCATTTTCACACATGGTGAAAGTAAGACAAATACAGATAAAATTAGTTGGTTCAAGGTTATGTAAACCAGTTAGTCCCATAGCCAGAAATAGTCCTAGCCCTCCCACCTGCTTACTCTTTATCTGTTGTCTATCTAAAGAAACACTTTGTCTGTCCTCTGAAATACAGAAGATACTAGGTGGTTTACACCAATTAGGCTTCTCATATTAGAAAGTCTAATTTCTGGATTTTTGGAATGCACAGAAAGGGACTGTGCTAGTCATAACTGCATACTGCTGGACCGCTACATTTCAACATCTCATAATTCCTTTTTTATGGTTGCAAAATTTATAATTAAATTTTCTGTACGTATGAGAAGTTGGCTAGCAACAAGATCATATTATGCATCATCTCAATCAAGCGACTGTGGGTTTGATTCTGTAAGTTATCTGTGTCCAGAAGTCTTGTGCACTTAAGGTAGCATTTATAATTGCCTGGTGTTGAAAGGCAAGATGGTGGTCTTGTTACCAGAGAAATTCAGGTATTTTTGTCTTTGCCAAAGAAGCTGTAATACTGTCTACCCTAGATTATGATGTTGCATGGAGCATATCATCCCTTATCTTCTGAAAGCATAGCCTCAAAACTCACTGGACACAGGGCAGCCTAAGGGTCACAGTGAGCTTTTATTTCATATTTTTATGCATCATAAAGACAGTGCTAGTGTTCTCCTTGATGGATTATCAGGAGGGCAAAGGCTACATTACACCACTACTGCTGATTGTGGTCACAGAAAGGCACAATCAGACCGACATTAGTTCCTCTGGCTTATAGCTCCAACATGCTGATATTCCAAAAGGACGGATAATAGATAACACCAGGTACTCCACACCACGTGTCACCTGAGAAAAAGGGTACGTGTCATTCCCTTTACTAGTACCTGGCAATGCTGAGCTCTGTTTATCACCAGCCACTTGGCAACAAGGACTATTCTCGGTCAGGGCTTTGCTGTTGCCCTGCAGAGCAGCTACTCTGGAATTTCTGCAGCTCACAAGAACGAGGCAATTTTTGTTGTTCCGGTGAGAGCAGGAATAGGCTAATGATTCTCCAGAAGGGCACGTAGGGCTGGAAAAAAGGAGAGGGGGATTACATTCCCAATTTCTGTTACATGTTGTTCTCCATTGCTTGTAGTTGTTGGGCTGAACCTATATTAAGTTCACTCGGGCTGATAGCTGCACCATTTACTCAGCAATTCGGGTGTGCTATGTTTTTTTTATTGACTCCATACATTTTGGCGTATTTTAGCCCATTTGTAATGTAAAAGCCCATTTGTAATGTATTGCTGTCCACTAAAATGATCACGATTAGCTCTCTTAACTAGACTATATCATTGTGAATTAGATTGGTGATGAAACCTGTTCTTACTGTGTCTGTTGTCTGAATCCAAACTTCCAGTGTTAACATGGGCTTAACAAGCTTTACATTTTCTGTTTCCTTTAAAAAAAAAATACAAAGAGCTCATATTTCAAAATAAATCTCCTGAACTGTACTTTATTTAACAGCTGACACAGCTGAGATTTTAAGCAGCTGAATGCACATATAATGCATTTTAAAAAGCGACATTGCTATGGTTATGAGTTACACAACAATATGATGTCAGCCCTCTGATTGGTGCCATGGTATTTAGCAATGCCACTTGGACAGGAAAGTTCACACACAGAAGCCTGTCCAACAGTTCTAAGAATTTTATATCTTTTGAAGTATTCAATATATTTCTTTATGTGTTGAAGCACTGGCCTTCCAAAACCCTTGTTTTCATTTTCCAGCAATCTCAGTGAACTTGGGGTCATTGGATTGTTTGCTTTCTCACTGGCTGCACTGAAATCAAGCAGCCATCAGCTAAATTACTATAGCTTGAATATGTCTGAAAAGAAATCAAAGCAGTCCTTTAAAACAGCATTATGACTGTGCTTTTAACTTAGCATGAAGATATAATAGAAACTTAAGAGGTAGAGGTGGTTCAAAGGAAAGGTGGATTTTTAGTATTGGCTCAAAATAAGAAATGATGGGACTTTCAGATTTCAACTGCATGCTTCAGTTTTCTGTGATTGTAGTTGTTTCAGCAAGTAAACAATCTCCTTTGGATAAAAATTAGGTTTTCGTTTTCCAAGCCATCTCTCCATCTCCTGAGACTATAGGGAAACACCAAAATGAAAACTTAAGCAAGATATTATCAATCTATACTGGCATTTTGGCAATGATAGCTTATCAATTCCTTCGTCTGGAAAAAAAAAAAAAAAGACAAATTGAGGCCAGTCAAGACAGACATGACCAAAAAAATCACATTTATCTGTTTAGGTTATTCAGAGCCACCAGTTTTCCAAGTGTTGTGTACAACATAGTGATGCAGAATGGAAAAAGGAGGAAGGAAACCAGGTGACGTACAAAGTGGCTTTTTATTTAGTAGATTACTGTTCATTGTAAACAAGGCTTGGTGTGTGAAAACCATTAAATTTTTATGGTAACTGTTGGGAAATGCACTGGTGGTCTCTGCTAAACACTCACATCATAAAATCGCTTGAATGCGTTCTCATCCAGTTGGTAGTTTCAACTGACTACCCATGTGGATAAGCCTTATTCATATCACTATGGAAGACAGGAAATTGCTGAAGGTTTAGAAGGCAACTCTGAGCTGGCAGTGTACCCTTGCAGCCAGGAGGGCCAATGGTAACCTGGGGTGCCTTGAGAAGAGTGTGGCCAACAGGTCAAGGGAGCAGATCGTCCCCCTCTGCTTGGCCCTGGTGAGGCGCATCTGGAGTGCTGTGTCCAGTTCTGGACTCCTCAGGATAAGAGAGACAAGGAGCTACTGGAGAGGGTGCAGTGGAGGGTGACAAAGATGATGCAGGGTCTGGAGCACCTCCCACGCTGTGGGAGCTGGGTCTGTTTAGTCTAGAGAAGACTGAGAGGGGATCTCATAATGCTTATAAATACCTCAGAGGTGGGTGCCAAGAGTATGGTGCCAGACTCCTTTTGATGGTGACAGGATGAGATGCAAAGGCCATAAACTGAAACAACAGAAGTTTCACCTCATCATGAGGAAGAACTTCTTTCCATTGAGGGTGACAGAGCACTGGAGCAGGCTGCCCAGGAAGGTCGTGGAATCTCACTCTTTGGAGACATTCCAAACCCACCTGGACTCGTTCCTGTGTCACCTGCTCTAGGTGACCTTGACTTGGCAGGGGGCTTGGACTACATGATTTCCAGAGGTCCCTTCCAACCCTAACAATTCTGTGATTCTGTGAATGCTGAGAAGTTTTAGCCCAGCTACAGTACTTGATGAACCTTTAGTGAACAGATTTAGGGGTTTAATGTACTGCCTTTTGTGGGGTCCTTTATTAGCTGAAAAGGAAATTTAATTATTTTATGTTCTCTCTTAATTGTTTTTAACCTGTTCATCTAAAATCAGATCTCTTGACCAGAAGATTTCAGTAATTTAAAACTTTAATTGTTTTTGCATTGAATTCTATGTATCACCAGCCACTTGGCAGCAAACGTTGTTCTTGGTCAGAGCTTTGCTGCTGTTCTGCACAGGAGGTGCTCTGGAATTTCTGCAGCTCACATGAATGAGGCAATTTCTATCACTCCAATGAAAGTAGAAAGAAGCTAATGATCCTTTGGAAAGGTGTTTAGATTTGAACAAAAACAGAGGAGGATTACATTGCTTTTGCTGCCGGCTCTTTTGGTAAAAGTGCCTTGTTAGTTCAAGTAGGATAGGGTATATGCTGAAGCTGATTTTGAGGAAGGTGCACACTTGCAGCTGCATGCTTTGGAGACGGTTTTGTCTTTATCCTTCATTGTTCCCTGTATAAAGGGAAGGTACTACTTCACTGTATTGCTAGGCTAAATTCATTGACGTTTGTACTCTATTTTGAAAGTGCAAAGTTCTAGAAGAAATATAAAAAATTATTTTAGGAAATAAAAGTTCTTGCCATCTCCAGTTGGATATGCAATCACTAGGGCAAAAAAATGTATGAATGTTCAGAGGAATAGATGATGTCCTGGGAGATTGTAGCGTATAATCTATTTGTCTGAAGGCTGCAATAGAATACTTCTACAGTGAGCACTTTAGAGGAGTTTATGAGGAAAATATTAATTCTTATCGTCTGCAGTGTTTGGATCTTGGAAGTCAATAAGGCATGGGACCACCCATTACATCATGAAGACACTGGTTTTTCTCCTTCTCCCAAGAAGTGTGTATTCTGCATAACTATGGATACAATTTTAGTCATTTAGTTATGGACTGTGTATCATAACATAAAATTCATTGGCCTGTGACCGAAATTAAGGCTAGCATTCCCTGATTTTAAGGAATTCCTAAAGACACGTCTTCAGTCACAGGTTCTTTCATTAAACTCTTCTGTTTGTATTGCAGCATGCTTAAAAGTGAGTTTAATTTACATATTCTTGTATTATTTGTTGTTACACAAATAATACTTTCTAATTAAACTTATTCCTTATATTAAAATGTATTTTGAATTATTGCAGTAAATGTCGGTGCTGTCAGATAGTCTCATTGCAGGGGAGACAAGGTCTAAGTCACAAGTATGTGAAACTCCTAAATAAGACATCCCAAAGAAGTTTATGAGAATTTAAATTAAATTTTCCTAGTTAGAAGACAAAGAAAATGATAAGATATGCATTGTCTCCAACTTCCTGCAGTGATTATAATCTTTCTCATGTTTGATTTTCATCCAGTATTGTTTGTGGTTCATGTTTAGGCTTTGGCATCTTGCAAATGAGGTTAGTAGAAAGGTAGCATTTACTGTACTTATTAACCACTGTCTGTTCCAGAATGCCTCTTAGAATATTTATTCAAATTCAGCCATCATTATTTTTAGCTCGGTTGGGAAATTATTAGCTTTCATCTGATGCCTCACATATTTATGCTAGAAATAAGAAGATTTCATACTAAGCGTATTAGTGTGTTTAACGTCAGAGAGGAAGCCAAGTCATTATGCCAATTCTTATTTTGAAGAGCTTTTAATAGTGACAGCTTTTTCACAAGTAGTCAATAAGGTCCATAAGCAAAATTTAGACAAGTAGCTAAGGACCCTGACTTGTAACCAAAGATGCTGAGGCAACAAAAACCACAGGCATATGCCTAGAAGGATAAGAAAAACAAAACAAAAGAAAAAAAACTGCTTAGGATCACCTATCATTGATTTTTGCAGAAATTAGATACATGACTGCTTTTGAAAAATCTTTTGAGTGTCCATCTGCCTCTTTAGTGCCTAAAAACCATTGAAAATCTGACTCATATGCATTTAGGAGCTTCAAAGGTCTCACTTACTATTCGTGAGACTCATGCTGATTTTTGAAAATAGAGTAACACTTCTCAAAAGTTAGTTTTCAGTCTTTTAGATGTAGCCATCTACTTGCCACAAAATCAAGAATAACTTAGGTACTTTAGCAAACAGTTGAAGTATGAATTTCAACAAATTAGAGAGATGGGCAATTCCCAGCCTCATGAAGTTTAACAAGGGTAAGTGCTGGACTCTGTACCTGGGGTGGGGCAGCCCTGGTTGTGTGTATAGACTGGGGAACGAGAGGCTGGAGAGCAGAAAGAGCCCTGGGGTTCCTGGTCAATGGCAAGCTGAACATGGGTCAGCAGTGCCCTGGCAGCCAGGAGGGCCACCCATGTCCTGGGGGACACCAGGCACAGCATCACCAGCCAGGCAAGGGAGGGGATTGTCCCACTCTGCTCTGCACTGGGGCAGCCTCACCTCGAGCGCTGGGGGCAGGTCTGAGTGCCCCAATATAAAACAGATATTAAGCTGTTAGAGAGTCTTCCAGAAGAGGCCATGGGGATGGTGAAGGGCCTTGAGGGGAAGCCGTGTGAGGAGCAGCTGAGGGCACTTGGTTTGTTTAACCTGGAGGAGAGGAGACTGAGGGGAGACCTCACTGCAGCCTACAACTTGTGAGGGGAAGAGGAGGGGCAGACACTCATCACTTCTTTGTGGTGATAGGACTTGAGGAAACAGCATGAAGCTGAGTAAGGGGAGGTTTAAGCTGGATATTAGGGAGAAGTTCTTCACCCAGTGGGTGATTGGGCCCTGGAATGGTCTCCCCAGAGAAGTGGTCACAGCACCAAGCCTGAAAGAGTTCAAGAAGTATTTGGACAATGCTCTCAGGCACATAGTATAATTCTTGGAGTGTCCTCTGCAGGGTCAGGAGTTGGATTCCATTATCCTGGTGGGTTTGTTCCAACTCAGCATATTCTATGATTCTGTGAAGAACTGAGTGGTAGAAGAACTTTAAAATTACACTACAAACCTTTCAGGTTGGTCTGAATAATGGTTTAAAAATGAGGAGTTTTTTGATGTGCGTGTACCCTTGTCAAATCCGGAACAAATAGTATCTATTGATTGCTTAAAAGAGCCTTTATTTGCTGTATTTATACACCGAAAGAAAAATATCAGGAGTTCAGCTGGTAGTTCTTAGGAAAAACAGGTGACTAGTGAGAAAGCAATGGGAATCCAGTCAAGGGAAAATATTTGTGGTGTAATGATACTTATGGCCAAAAGACCTAGGAAAATCGATGATCAATGTTTTCTTTAGTGAGCATAGCACAGAGAACTCAGGAAATAGAATTCCTCAGACTAACTCCCACTATCCTCAATGAACTGAGCTAAAGGCATTTGAAGTTAACAGATAACCCTGAGTGAGTATCCATGGACTCATAATTTTGGATTATGAAGAAACTCCTGGACAGGGCCAGCCTGGATTATTAATATTACTATTTTTTCCTTCTCTGGCATCAGCTTTGTCCCTTCTTTATTATACTACATATCAGATTTTCCTTAACATTTTCTCTTTGCCACATGAAAGTGTGGAGATACACCTTAAAAATATTACGTCCTAAAATAAAAAATAAATGAGGCACTTACACCTGTTTCATAATTCAAATATAATAATTTTGAATTCAAAATCTGTTGCAGGTTATTTGATTCTTGATGGGGGCAGGGAAAGCCTTATTTATTAAAAAAGTTTTGTTCTTTATTCACAGATCTGAATTTCATCTGTTTCATATCAGAGTATAAATTGCTATTTAAAAAGAGCAGCAGACAGTAAGAATATCACCACTTATGAATTCTGCTCATTTTATTAGTCTTCATCTTAGTGATAACAGGAAATAGTTGTATTTTATTGCATCAAATCCTACTGCTTTCAAAAACAAAAAGAAAATGAGTAGGAAAGAAAGATTAAGGTAGTTGACTTAACGCCATTAGAGCTGCAGTTGTAGAATTTCATTCCATTTTTTGCAAAAATAAAGACAAGGGTGAAATTCTACAAAATATCTTCCTTTTTTTTTTTTTTTTTATGAACAGATTTTCTTGATCATTCCACTTTTTAAAATGTTTGTATCTTGGAACAGCTATATTAAATCTACTGTATGTAATTCCTGAAATAGTGGTGGAACTCCTTAAGTGTATGAAAATCATTTTTGTGTCTCATATGAGAACATCCTTTATGTCTTTTAAATGCAGAAGCAAATATGTAACTGGGAAGTGAGAGCCTCATTTCTACCCCATTTTCCTCAAGCCAAATCAACTGTGTTTGTACATAGTACAATAGTACAGTGCAAACTACTAAGAGCACCTTGAAATAAGCTAAATTATGAACATATTTATTCATAGCAAATATAAACAATTCTTTCTTGGTTTTAGTGGTTGTTTTTCTTCTGCTTCAAAACAATCCAGTTACTGAAAAAGGATCATCAATGTCCGAACAACCTAAAGTACAGATCCTATCGCCATAGATGGTTTGGAAATTTTAACTACTGTGATTACTGTTCCCTGCAAAGAGATCACTTTAGAGAAGATCATGAAATACAAATGTCTTTGAAGTGGTTCTGTGCTTTTCTATATTGCTTTGGGTGAAGAGGGGTACTGAAGTGAGGAAGGTAGAGATGCTTTGTGGTGTTGTTTCAACTCACTGAACGGTTTACAGTCTCAGGTGGGATTTTTTCTTAACTCAGATTACTGCTTTTATAGGTGAGCTCATTAGGTCAGCAGTAGCTATTTTTTAAATCTTCCAGTTCATAGAATAGTTTGGGTTGGAAGAGACCTTTAAAGATCACCTAATCGAACTCCCTGCAATGAGCAAGAACATCTTCAACTAGATCAGAGCCCCATCCAACCTGACTTTAAATGTTTCATTGCCTGAGTATCTCAAAACTGTGCTTGAGCATCATTCTGTGTCCTTTCTCCATGACACCATGATAGAAGGCACAGCACTCTAACAGAAAAAATCCCACTTAAATGACATGTGATATTTAGCTGTGACTGTAGGTTATACATATTATTATTGTCTCAATTCTTAGAAAACTGCTGGGAGATGAACATTCATAGGAATAGAAATGATCTTGTGTGAACAGCAGTGTAAAAAACTGCTTCTTTACTTATGCCTGGAAAAGTGCACCTTCTTTTGCAGGAATAAAACATGAAGGAGTTTTACCTGCTATGGCATGTAAGAGTATATTCCATCTATTATATCAAGAAAGAAAGGATAGATAAGCTTTTCCCTTGTGCTTTTACTGTGTCAAACTGCAGTGCTTTCTCCAACAGGATTCACACTTAGTCAGACTAAAGCCTGGGAGTTTTTAAGAGCCAAAGGAGCAGCTCTAACTGGTGTTACCTGCATAAGGCACTTTCTGGGTCTTTGCTTAACTGTATCATACCATAGCAGCTCAAATAAGCTTGAATTTGCTTTGATCTAAAATGTGATCTGTATGAGTGCATCCTTATGTCTACATGGAAGTTCGTAGTGTGGTTTTAAACAGATTCATTCCACCAAAATTTAGGCTTTTAATGTAGGGTCCTTACTCAACTGACTTAACAAGCAGAAGCATACAATTGCCACAGCTTCCTTGCTAAATTTAGTGGAGAAGTAAAAGTATGTCCTAGGGAAAACTTATAAATTAATGAGAGCTCTGAAAGTTTCTTAGTCCTCTCACTGACTGCAGGATGAGCTTTAGTAGACTCCTAACTCAGAATCCTCATTTAAGTGCCCAAAAGTAGATGGACTGAATCTGAACCAGAGTCTCCTTATTTCAGGTCACACTCTCTTCAGTGTTTATCACTCAGCAAGTTCATTCTGTATGTAGATAAATGAAACGATGTATGTCTAGAAAGGTCTGAATTTAAAAGTCTTTTGTCGAAAAGACATGAAAGGAACAATATAGTCAATAACATAAAATACAAATGAGAGCCTTTTGAATACAACTATCCTTCCTCTACATGAATCATGGAGGTGTAATGACATCACCTATTCTTCCTACGCCTCTATCCTCTCTTGAAAAAAACAAAACACCCCAAAAAACCACAACCAAAAAACATCATAAAGAACACTTTCATATTACTGAACTCCAAAATATAAGTAGGATTGTAATGCAAATTGTTTCAGCTAGTGCCTCTGTTTTTCATTCAGTGCCCATTGATTTAGAGTAAAATGCCAAAAACAGTTAGAAAAAAAACCCAGAAGTGTTCTAAAAGCAAATATATATGGTGTTTTTGCATTTAATCTTAGCTATATATTTCAGAAATAAACATGGCTTTTATTCAGGACATGTATTTGCCAATAATACATTTGATTAAACTAGGAAAATTAGATATACTATCAGTAGCTTGGTCCCAAATTACACAAGAAGAAATTAGATACATTTTCAGTAGCTTGCTCTCAAATTTCTACAGTCTATGAGTCACCAGATTCTTCCTGCCAAACTAAATATGTCTGTGAAAGGCTGGAAACTTTAATGGAAAGAAACATAAAACTTGAAATACGTAGGAAAAACTAAGTTTTTTTTCATGGAAGACCTGTTGACTAGTAATTCAGGAATTTGGGGGATGTAGGAACAAGTTATTACAACAATATTATTATTTGTCCACAGAAGTTTCAAGGTAAGAAACGCATTCAATTTAAAACTGCTATGTTAACCTAAAATACATAGCCTTGTTAGCTTTCATGTAATCTGAAGTAATCAATGAAGACTTACAAAAAGAAGCTGTAAAACTTTCATTATAAGAGTAGAAGGTCATATCCAGTCATTTTGATGGGACTGAGTTAAAAGAAACCTTCAGTATAGTTAAAGCAAGTCTGAAAAAAGCATCCCTCTTGTAAATTGGATATATTATACATGGTCTGGAACAGCCATCAAACATAATTAGGAATGTACTCATCTTTTCAGATCCACAAGCAGAATGACATCTTCCCTACGATATTCCCCTCAACACTTAGACATTTTATACCTTTGCATAAGCCATACATTTTAAAATCTTCTTTAGAATACACACTTGCGAGATACAGAGTTTGTGTGCGTGGTTTAAGATTTTATCCATTGCCTTAGAAGGATACAGCTGTTAATGAACCTTCTTTTGAAGTCAAACCAATTTTCAGTAGTATTTGTTTTACTTAGAACCTGCTGTTTATAGGATTTGGGGGTATTAAGTGTTTACTTTTTTGGAGATAGAAATAGTATTCCTAGAATATTTATTTTCAGAAAGAAACAGTTCACCGAGCTGGATTGAATCAGAATGGTCTGAGCCAACCCCTTCTTTTTTTTGCATACTCAGCCTTGTGCAAATTTCTGCCCAACACATAAAGAAACAAACAATATAAACAAATACTTTTGTATAAAAAACATGGTATAATTTCAGGTTTGTGTGAGTCATAATTTCCCAAAGGAAGTGCTTTAACAGGACATTCTTTCCCTACTTCCACACTTTTATGGGCACATAAGGAAGCAGAAGGGCCTGCTGTCTGGAAGCATCCTCTTACTCTAGAAGAGTTATATTATATAAATGGAAGATGGGGATCACAGCTGAATTTTAAAATAAGTTGGGAAATATTTAAATATGCTGTAGACTCAGGAGAAAAAAAAAGGAAGAGACACATGGGTTCTAGAAAGTTTCTTTGATAAAGGGAAGCTATTCCAGTTTTCACTAGCAAAGGATTTAGCATGAGGTTAGCAAATGTGTTCTGCTCTGCCTTGTAAGACTAAGGACACAGAAAACATAAAATTTCTCTGCATACGGGCTTCAATCAGAAAACAGAGCAAGTATCTCAGACTTGAGTTGGATTTTTGTAGGAATTTAAGTAACTTTCCACAAGCTGGAGTCACCTACTGGTATGGCCCTCCAAAGGCTATGGATGTTTTAAAATTCTTGTTTTCAGAACCTCATTTACTGAGGCAAACATGAAATATGCCTGTCATTTCTTAAAAGTTAGACACAGTATTTGGACTTTATCTTTCCTAATGGTTTTGCACTAAATGTACCACATAGAAACTACGAATTAATGGCTTTTTCTTCCTCTTGACATTGAAGTTCCTGTGGTTATTACCAGAGATAAATTTAGCATAAATTCTTCAATAAGTATACATTTGTGGTATTTCTTTTGTCTTGCTTTCTAGACTGAGAAATTACTTAACTCTTGGTTATCCCTTGCATTTGTTGTCATATTTTTGAACAATTAAGCTTGTGTCACAAGGAAATTAGGATATGGTTTAATAAATGAGTCCAGATCCATCCTTTTTTAGCAACGCTCTGAGATGAAAATGGCTTTAAGTCTTTATTTGATTTTCAGTGGTGTGAAAGGGTTTGAAACATGCATAAGAGCTGAAGGGCTGAATAAGCCCTAGAGAAATGGCTCTGTGAACGTCTGCCTTTGAATGAGCACTCTGTACAGAATGCCCTTCATGCACAGGTAGTAAATGCAAAAGGTTTTCATTAGCAGAGCGTGTGGTTCTGCTAAACGGAATCATTTGCTTTGTGGCTCCTGCTGCTGTTGATCAAGAATCGCAAGCGCTTTATTGATACCAGAACAAACAAAGAGGTCCATATGCAAAGGTTTTGGCCAATTGCATAAAGCATGTGCCAGAGTTGAAGTCAGTGAAGGGTTTTTCTTGGTATTTAAGATTCAATGGAAAAGTAAGAGGGGCAGCTATGCCAAGAATTAATGTTGATCTTGCCAAGCGCTTCTTTGAGTGACTTTATCCAACATGAGACTAAACAATGTACTAAATACACATATAGGAGTTGGGGAATCAAATGTCAAGTAACAGCTTTCTGTTATTTGAGACCAAGTTTGAAGCTTGGTCTAGCGCATAAAAAAAAGTAAACATCAGAAAAAGCATTAACATCTCTAATATCTACCAGCTAATAAGAACATATATAAATTGAACTTCTGGAGAAAATGTACTTATTTGGTTTTGGTAGTAGACACTTTTTTCAAAGATGTTTCTTGTAGAAATTTTGATCAATGATTTGTTTCATGTCACTCCATTAAAATTATCATCATTACTGCAGTCCCTCTTAAGGAAAAGGTTGAAAAATTATAAGATCCTTGGTGACCTGAGAAACTAGCTGTAGAGGAGACCTGTTTGCAGGGACTAAATTTAGTGTATATCAGAGTTTAAATCCTCCTAGATTCACTCTGCAATCCATGGAGAAAGAAGTAGAACCTCTCTCTCTCTCCATTATTAAAGAGGTAACTTAAGAAGATTAACCTCACTAAACTAAGGTTAGCCTTTATGAACACTCCTTATTCTTTCTTAATGTGGTAAAAAATGAGAAAATTCTTTCAAAGACTGGCTTATTTTCAGAGAACTTCCTCAATGTTTACTACCAGGGGCGACAAAGCAGACATCAAACTTGTGTCAGCTGTTTCACTATACAGTGACATCATTCCAGAAGTCAGGGCTATTTTCTTTCTTACAGAGATGCATAAGTAGCTGTGCCTATAGCTCTGGTTCCCTGAGCACTGACCCTGCAGGCCCGGCTAAAGCACATCTGAGCTCCCTTCCAGGTCTGCTTTCTTGTGAGAAATAAAGAACCTAGGGACAGATAGAGGAATACACTCAAATCTTCCATAGATACAGTATTTGGACATGAATGGGGCACGTAGCCAGACCAAGGAACTTAAAAACACTCTCAGATCTTGCTGTGTGAACACAGCCAAGATGACCAGCATTTGTTTGCAAAGATTTGTAAGACTGTCAGTGACACCAGAGTCTGTGTGTGTCCATGGCAGGTTTTCAGCATGCCTCTGCTGGGCTTCTAACATTATCATTCCTTTCAATCAGGGATGCAGAGAGGAGCTAATGACTCATAGCTCCTACAGGTATGGAGTACTTAAAGAACTGAGTGCCATGCCATCTCTTGTAATTATGCTGATAGGTTTGACAGGCCTAGAAACTTTAATAACATCTTAAAAGCAGACTTCCTGAAGTAAACAAGAAGCTCTTAACTAGAGGGAAATGGAAAAAGCAAAACGTAATTGCCTATTGCTATGCTGCTTGTTTCCTCTTTTCTAAGGCAGCAATTCCTCCACATATACCTTAGTTCTACAAAGCAATGAGATTTCATGACAGCTCTCATTACCCAAAATTATGTTCATGGGCTTATCCTGATTTTCTGATGATTACAAACTAATAGTCTTACATTGTGCACAGCTGGGGATTTTCCCAAGGACAACACACAATTTTGATGGTCTTAGTAGACAAAAAAATGTAGTAGAAGTCTGCAGTAATTCTCCACAAAGCAGTTGACACAGGGAACATTAAGCTGGATACCAGAAAAGCCCATCTTTTATGGAATTCACTGCTTTACACATGGAAGCATGTGCTAGATCACTCTCCATTCTCTGAACAATATCAGAGGAACTGCACTGTCTCAAGTACCTAAGTTCAGCTCTTTCTTTTTTATGCAAGCGATGGTTCAGAAGATACAACACAAGACTCAAGCAGTGTTTTTATCAGGAAGAAAGGTGGAGTTTTAATTCATGAAGTTAATTGCCATGATTTCAAATAAGTATTGCCATCTAACTTGGGCTTTAGACATTAGGAGACTGAAAATGTATTAGGAAATAAGAAATCTGTTTCTTTATTGGTACTCATGTATTGTTAGCCAGACTGGTATATATTTATTGTAAAAGGAAAAGGTATATTTTTAAAGGAGAAGAAACTAGGTCAAAAAGAACGTAGCATTTTCTCCTTAGAACAAGCTGATCTTTCCTTTCTCACGGTAGTAATAGTCCTCAGAAAACAGCATGAACAAGAATGAATGATTGTCCAGAAAAGTCAACATTTATGAAAAAATAATCTTTTTTTTTACTAATCTACAAAGTTAATTCCTGTGATAAGACTAGACTATTTCAAGGAAAAATTGCCTCCTCTTAGGCTATCACTTCTGTAAGTTTCCTGTAATTTCTCCTTTTAGTTTTCCCAACATTCTCTGCTCTCAGCATTGTTTTGTAATAAGTGTACCATGGTAGACCTTTCTAGACATTAAAATTCAAGTGAATGTTGAAGCCATCCCACTTTGCTTCATAACTGTTGGATCCAGAGGTTTTGAGAGTGGAGAAACAGTAAGAAAAGCTGTGTTTAAGTGTAGCCACTTGTGTAGCTGGTTCTCTGTCACCTTCTCCTAACAAAACCTAGCACACATGAGGGGTAGAAGTTCTCCTAGAGGATGTCCCTACATAAAAGGTCACCACAATCTGCTTTTCTCTGGTAAACTACGGGAGACAAAAAGCTGACTGAGGAGTAGCCAGTGCTGGTTGGAGTTAAATGTGACCAAGGAAAAGAAGTAGATGCTCACTTTGGGGACTTGTGCTGTGTTTTCCCCTAAAAGCTTTGAAAAATGCTCCTTGTCAGTCTATCTCAAGACTAAAGAGAGTGGTAGAAACCACATTTGCCTTCCTCTTGAAGTCGATACTTTTCTCTGTGTGTGGTAATAGGCAGCTGGGGCATCTCCTCAGAAGCTGTAAAGAGTTTCCTTTTATAGCTAGAAAGTTGGGCAGAGTAGACTATATAAAGGAGATTTTTGTCTTCCAGTCCTAGCCATAGATATAGCCTTGTGGTTGGGAAGTACAGAGTTTCAACAGAAATTAACACAACTATTTCTATCTTCACTTCCACCCACAACTCCCAAGGAATAGTCAGAAGCTTTGACCTTGACTCTGAACCAGGAATTCCACCTCAGCCAGAAGGTATTCTTTATATTTGGAGTCTCTTGTGAAATACAGAATGATGGAAGAAAAAAAAAATTTCTCACAGCTATTTCCTGTGCAAGTTAAACACTACCATTGATTCTACTTTATTTAAAGGAACCAGAGTATGAAAATAGAAGGCTTAAAATACTACTTTTATTGACATACTCTTTACAACAGAAGAAAAATTTCACTGGGTTTTTTTACCTCTGCAAATGATGTGGCATTCTTATAAAGTCCCAAGAAATCGAGCAACATTTTTAACTTCTAATAGAACGCTGCATTCTGTACTACATTTGATATGGGGATCTCAATTTGTTTTCCCAGTGCTACTGGGCTTACTTTTCCCTAGTCTTGTGTTTTGGATTGAACTCTAACAAATAAGAGGGAGAAGGTTAAAACCGATTAAATTTCTACCTCACGGATAAGAAGTAGTCAGGTAGAGCACACACATTACTTAGCATCCAAGGGGCCACATGTCAGCTTCATAAAATTCCTATTGAATGACGCAAATGCAGTCTATTGATTACAACTGTGCAAGACTCCCCTAAAACAGGGTGGTCATTCATAAGTAAAACCTTTTCCATATAAAACAAGGTCAACATTTATGGTGTCGTTACATTATTTCAAGTGAAAACTCAGAATATCAGAAAAAAAACCAAGACTAGAGAGAAAGTCTAAAACTGACAGCAGATAAAAGTCAAGATTGCAAAGGTAAAAAGTAACGATCTCCTTTGAAATGCTGGAAGCTCATCCTGGTATTTTAAATTAAGGATGACCTAGCTTAGGGTAGAGATTTGAAACAGATTGTGAAACCTTAGAATAACTGAGATTGAAACCAAAGAGAGTTATTGCTAATGATTAGCATTTCACATGACCTCTTACCTTGAGGATCACAAAGTACACATAACAGTAGGTCTGGTTGCTTGCCAGTAACAGCTACTCTTGTGGAAAACAAGCATGAGAGGTCTCTGAACCAGCAGCAAACATTTTGCTGTGAGAGAAACACCTGAGATACATACACAGTAAAAGAAAAATTGCTCTGCTGTTCTAAGGATGTATTGTCTCATTGCTTTCTGGTGCAGACACAGGAGGGGGAGATGAGAGTCTTTACATGCACTCCAGCAATAAAATATTTGTAGGAAACTCAAATAGCCCCTAACTCCGCTGCTAATAAATGCAACAGACTTGGGTGAACAAATGAACACCTGACGAGTTGGTAGAAAAATGTAAATTCCTGCATGAGAGATTCTAGTAGTTTTAATATTGTGTTTAGCACCAGAATACTAAGCTAAACAGCACCCTGGAATAGGTGCTTCTTAACAATAGCTGAGGTGTTAAATACAGAAAAGAAGGGTTCTTTTCTGAATAGTAGATTACTTTACATATATAAGACTAAGGTTTCAAAAGTGAATTTGAACAGAATGTGCCAAGAAAATAGTGAAAATCTCTACAATTTATACGTTAAGGAAATTAGGATTTTCTGTAATTTAGAAGACCAAGAATCTGAATTTTTGTTTTTATTGCAAGCAAGGAGAAAATATTGAAAGCAATGACTTCATGAATAGGAAAAACTAGGAATAGGGTGGGTATGATCAGAAAACCAAAAATGCTAGCTTAGAAGACCAGAATCTTCAGCCATGAAGGAATGTCAAGAATATCAGAGAAACACATATTGTTAATTAAAGTAAACACTAGCTTCAGAGGCTATGAGAGCACAAATTCTATCATGTTTTGAAAAGTTATATTAATGAACGTATTCAGAAGGAATATGTTTCTAGCTAAAAGTTTCATTAACTTTGTTGTTTAAATAGCAAATAGCTGGAAATCAGAAATAGATTTCTATTACTTAAAAGTTGAGTATTTCTTGATCCTCACTATTGCAGAGTTAATTTTATCTGCTGCCTGTACTGGTGTTAGTCTTTATTATCTCACCATGCATGAATTTTCCTCCACCTGTATTTAACTGATGAAGCATGTGGTTACTTGGATGTGATAACTTTCTGCTTGCTGCCTTCCAGCTCTTCTTTTTTTTCAAACCAGATGTTGAAGCTTAGTGTGTTTTTAATATGATACAGTGTGTACTTCAAGTGTTTACTAGTAGTCTGACATAACAGGTACATGTAGTTCTCCCTCATGAATGTCTTGGGTTTAGTGTGTGCTCTCATTCATTTAATTTCAGTGACAGGTCAGTGGAAAACAGTAATACAGCAGGTGGAATAGCAACAGCTGGAAAGTGGTGAAAAACAATGACAAGTCCGAAAACGAAAATTTGTCAGAAACTCAGAGAGGTTGAACACAGGCACAACTTTATTCTTTAATGAGGCTTCTCGATAACTGAGGGCTTGAGCATCTTCCAGGTATAGGATACCAGGCCTAGTTGGCAGCCTCCATGATTGTAGCTAAGCTCATTTAGAGCAGTTGTAGACTCCAATGGATTACATGAAAGTTTTTAGCAGTTAAATGAAAGAAAGGGTTGACTTACTGAAGTAAAAGCCTCTGTCGCCACACACGAACTGAAGAGCATCAACCAGCTCAGCACCACAGAGTGTTTCCGGGCCAGCAGCAACAGAACTGGTTAAGGTAAGCAAACACAGGCCAAGGTAGAAGAAATGGATGTAGGACACAGTGTGCATCTTCACCTGCCAAGGAAGCAAAAGCAGGGTCAGAACTTCCCCAAAGAGTCTTAAAGAAAAAGATTCCTGAACCCTTGTGAATGAGAATGAATATGTACTGTGATTTCTTGGACAATAAACATGGTATCAGGAAATGTCTCACCATGATTTTGCAACTGCCTCCATGTATTTTGCAAACTGATTATTTATTCTGGTGAATATTCACCATCATGTCTAGTTAGGGAAACCTGTAGTAACTATGACTTATATTTGCTTTTGCAAAAGGAGGATATGGAAGAGTGGAATAGACAGACAAAGGGAAGCCTGGAATAACAGGAATAAGGAAATCAACCTTAAATTGGTTTGTCTCAGACCAGATAAGCTAAGAGGGAATATGCCAGGTGCCTGCCAATGTACTGTGGAAAATGGGCGTGGCATATGACGGAGAAGAGCTATTTAACCTAAAAACAACATTGTCTCAAGAAAACTTGCTGAAAGGAAATTTGGCCCAACAGGAAAAGAGCTCATTATTAGTACTCCACAGTTCTCCAACTACCTTAAAAAGGAAAATACCATGACAAACCAAAAATGTTGCAAGGTTCAACTTGCCAAAGTTACAAAAGTTGATGTGGGATCTTCCGTAGCAGAGGATCACATTCAGTGACTCTTACAGTCCCCTGTTACTAGCAGACAAACATTTGGAAACATTTGAGAAATTGACGGTAGCATGAGTGGGACCATTAAAGATTTGAATTTTTACTTGAAGCATTGCAAGCAGCCATACTTCATTGACCTTCATTATACCCTCTTAGGCAGCTGTGGCCATACACAGAGGTGATAATTCTTCTCTCGTTTACATTTGGTTACAAACTATATTTTTCCTGTACTTATGGTTGAAGAAAAGCCAATCCTCAATGGGTGTAAAATTGCACCAATGCATTTATCCACTTCTTTTCGTATCACTTTATGTCCACCAAATTTCTTACCCAACATGCAAAGAAGATAGCTTTTTCTTTTAATACTGGGAAAAGCTATTTATGTATAGTAGCAGGACACTGAGTAATGTGCTTAATGCATATTCTGAACTTATTTAGATCACTTGCCAAAAAGGATGGTTTTGAAAGGTGTAAATGTGCATTTAATTTCATTCTCTTTCAAGGTTGACATTAGCATTGCAGTCAGGTAAGAAGTTACAAATCTGTCTTCCACATAGTTAAACTTGGCTTAAAACTGCTGTGTGTTAGCAGTCTAGTGCAAAGTAATTGGAGTAAAATGATTAATCTTCCCTAAAGTTTCTTTCAGGGTTTCAGGGATCATTTAATCTTTAATGTTTCTTCACTGAACTTTTGAAAAAAAGATGAAATTCTTTATTTTCTGATCAATTGGGATCTGATCCAGTGGGGTATTGAGCTTTTTTAGTCAATAATTTTTAAGAATTCTTATTTTCTTGGCAAGAGATCTTAGTGCCTTGCTGGATAAGTCCCTTATTTCCACTATGAAAATAATGAACAATTTTAAATCCCATGATATATCATAAAAAAAGAAAGAATAATTATTTTCCCATTCACAAATGTCTTTAGCCTACTTTGCCATGCAAAACCCAACAAGCTTGAATGCATGGACATGACTTCAATGGCAGATGGAAGAAGATCAGATTATAAATGATTGATGATAACATGAGGAATTATTTCCTGTAATGATTCCATATCTTAACAACAATTTCTTTTTTCCTTTGCCATATTTTTGAATTTATAAGATAAATGTGATGCACCTGCAGTTTAAGATGGTTCCCAGTTCTGAGGAAGTAAAGCAGAAAGCTGTTTAGCACACTGCCTCAGAAAGCTGAAAGACATTACAAATACAAGAACATTATGTATTTAGCAATTTGTTCTCGTATAACATTTGGTCCAGAAATACACATAAATTTTAGACATTTAACAATTTTTTATTTTTCAAGACTTCTCAGCTGGCTTGCATTTTCAGATAAATATCAGCACTGAACTACGACAAAACAGATTATCTACTGTTTTTCCTTTAGTGGAAGCCAAAAAAGGCTGCACAGTGTAAACCACAGAGAATTTCTAACTTTATCTCCAAATTTAACAACAGTCAAGAACTTTCAAACAAGTAAAAACTTTGCAGAAAAGAAAACAGGCTCACATGTTTCTAGGGCTCAATCAATTATTTGATAAATAAAGTACTGTTTCATCAAAGCAAATTCCAAAACACAGTTTAAAACTTTAACTTTACTTCATCATTTTAATTAAACACAACATTAATTGATTCAATATGCTTGTGATAAAATCAAAGTACCCCATTATATCTGAGGGGAATATTCTTAAGAAAATACAGAGTTGTAATCCAGTATTGCTTCAGGTTCTTTACAATCAAGCAGAGTACTTACATTATCCTCAATTTGACTAGAAAGTTGAGAGCTTAAAAGAAAACGCATTGGCATGTGGGTGGGGTTTATCGTAGCATCTAATTACATTAGGAAATTGAATACAGGTTCAAGATGAGCCTGGTTAAGCACTTCTTTTAGTTGCATAGAATGACTGACCATATTTTCACAGCTGGAATTTCCTCTTTTTTCAGTAAAATAGCCAGCTTTTGCTACATTCCTCTTTTAGTAGTCCAGTAAGAGTAGCATCAGAAAGGAATGTCATACAAGAACACCCTACATCTCATTTACTTCTTAATTCTTCTATGTAAGTCCCCTTCATTTAATAAACTATCACTTGACACAAGTTGTGCATAAGAATTCTTCACATGTTTGGTCATTTTAGTAACATGTAAGAACATCTGCAATAATTATAAGTATCTCGAAGGCGGCAACATTTCTTTGGAGAGTATATGCTACAGCAAGAAATCAAGAGTTATATATTCAAAATTACATTTTATTCCAGAGGGGTTGGCCCTCATTACCAAGCCATAGTAGAAATGTGTAATTCTTATGAAACATCAGTATTCACTAGTAATTATTATCTAAATAAGACATATATACTCTAGAGCTGATAAAGGTTTAAATACTGTTAACTTTGAGGAAAGAATCTGGGCTACATGCTAACATAAATCAATATGTTCCATTGATTCCAAGGAAGCTTGGCAGGATGCACAGCTGAGGAACTAGCACGTTACTTTTATGTCTCTTAGTGCCTTGCTCAATACTTAAAAAAACCCCAAACCTTCATCTTTCAAGTATATTGGAAAGGATGCACATTTATACATTAAGGGAATGATTTCATCTCTGGCAATTACAGACCTGTAATTAGGTCATTAAGGAATGAGATAAGTGTGTTTTAAGTGTAAGAGCTTCTAAAAAAAATAATTAGGCCCTAAACAATTAAAATAGGATAATTCTTTCAACTTCATAAATGTTCTTGCAAAGTATTAAGGAAAAAAAGTTCTTGAAGGATATAAATTTGCAGATAATGGAAAGTTGGACTGGAGCCAATTGACAGAAACAGAGGTCAATGCACCTACTGAAGTCAAATTTACCTTAAGACAGTTTATATTATAGTGCAGAAATTATAGGGTCATAACATCAAACTCCACATGCAAACTTTCCTGAAACAGCCCTCCCTAGAAGGGAAAACTTGGAGATGAACATGTAAGGGAATTTCCATTTTCTTTATGTACAATTGCTTAAGCTGTGCAAATATGCAAGGTCAGCAAGAGTCGCAGCTGGTTTCTAATGTAGAAAACAAACTGAACTTCTCATTTACTTTTAATTTATGAAAGCAAAAAGCAAGTAAATGCTACGATGCTGCCAGAAAATTGCTGCAGTGACAACATCCCTTAAAAGTTTCCTTGTGAAAGCATGAACATTTTCTCTATAATTGTGTATAATAAAACTGCAGAAACTTAACATGTGAATAACACCTTTTTTCCTATAAAACCCTGCACCTGCAGAAAATAGCTAAAAGTTCTTGTTTTCAGAAGCATTCATTAACAATATAGACAATGATGTAATTGGACCTTTTAATAATGACATAACTGAAATATTACAAAGTTCTCTGAATAGAAGTGAAATTTAAGACATGTATTTGCAATAGTTTACCCTTACAGTTATCTATGTAATTGCAACTATTACATACAGCCATTTTCCAGATCACATAAAATTGCATGTTCAGCAATTTATAAATAATTCTCAGTTCTAAAATAATGTTATTGAAAAGTGCACAATACTCTTCAAGCCAGAAGCAGACAATACACAGCAAAATAAAACTAAAAAATTATTTGAAATAGTAATAAAGATTTACCTTCAAGAAATCACACAAGCAGCACTTAACTAATTGTGTTGAAAGACTGTTGATTTTTTCCATTGCTTCTTAAAAGTGCAAAGTCTGGAAATGAATTTGTTAGCAGTAATGATGAGAAAAAAGAAATCCAGAGAGATGTGAGATGTTGAGAGCAATGTCACATTTCAATATTGAGGACTTTATTCCATTGCGCAGGCTCTATCTGCTCTGATTTTAGCAGTGACAGTGAGATTTAGCAAACAGAAGAGGGATTTAGAGAAAATCCTCACATTTATCTACATTACACAGACACTGTAGACAGGAAACAGCTGGGGGAGCATTTGCCTCTCTCTCTCTCCCTCTTCTGGCAAAGTTACCGAGTAAGGACTTTTTTGGGCATGGTGACAAATAACATCATACCTTTGCATTTTAAAACTAGAGCACAGAAGCATATTTTTTTCCCTTTAAAAGAATGTGAATTAGTGACTGAGGGGTTAGCAGACAAAAAGAGCTTGTGCTGCCATGAAAAATAAGAAAATGTATTCTGGTTAACTTTCAGGTAGCTATGTGTGCATTTGTACTTATGTGTGTGTGTCTGCATTTCAAATATATAAAAACTTACATATGGGCAATGTTTCTATATATGCATACCTTTATACATATATGTGTGTATATATATAAAAATTTTATTTATGCATAGCAGCATAGGTATTTTATTTATATAGTACAGAAAGGCAGGCAGGCAGTTATCTATTTTTCCCCTTAATGTGTCTTTACGTTATTAAACCTGGCACGCCTATATGCTGAGTAACAATTAAAACCTCCAACTCTCCATGAGATTAACCCTAAAATAGCAGTTTGTAATTTGCTAAAAATAACAGAATTGTTGAGAACTAGTTGTAAATAGGGCAAAATAGCTTTTTGATCTTTCAACAACCACACAGGAGAAATCATGTAATTTCGTAGAACTTACAGTACTATGAATATAGTAACACTAGTAGCCCAGTTTGGGGGGGCTTCCATGACGTTTATCTTAAATCTGCTGTTGTAATTATAAAGTGATTACCCCCCCTTTTTAGTAGTAATCTTCAAATTTCTCTTGATAACAATTTAAATGACATTGGGAAAGAGAGAATTCAACTTTATTAGTTCTGCAATACCTAACTTCTGCCTTTTTATTTTTCCTCAATTATGAGTATATTATAAATAACACCAGCTGGCCAGCAACATGCTCTCACGGGTTATGATGTCATTCAAATCCCTCAACTGTGTTAGTGGCTTGCAATGTGCTCCAAGCCAGCTGTTTTTCTATTTATAATGTATGCTTGCATTTCAATACTTAGCTATTGAGAATAAAGTTGTGATGTTGTTTTATAGATATAGTTAATGCTTGTTACCCTTCGGGTTTGGAAGATGGCATTTAAAAGTAGAGGACTAAACAAGACTGCAGCTCCAGAGACCAAACACATGTCACAAACAGTGCATGATTTCCATAAAAAAAGCTGTTTCAGAACATTGCATTTTGTCCCTGTCCGCTTTCACTAAGTGAGAGCTGCATGCTGAGGTGCTAGCTGTACTTATTATTGAAAATAACAATTGAGATCATGTTGGCCCAGATCTGTTCTCAGTTTTCAGATCCACCTTGAACTATAGGGTGCTTGCCAGGCAGAAAGGACATATTTAGTTATTTGTGTCCTCTTTGAATGGCTAATACTCTGCTCTGTGCAATTTTAAACAGTGTATGGTTAGCTAAGCTGATTAACCTTTGGAAGGGATTTCTTCTAATGTAACATAATGGCAGAAGCAGAGGGGGCTTTGAGGTAAGTTTGCTTAGCTCAGGTAATACTAATATTTCAAGTATTCTAATACACATTTGTACTGCAGGTGCTGTATTTTAATATTCTGGTCTGTTTTATTCTCCCCTCTGCATTTCAGAGGTCACGGAATGGTGGCACCATTCTGCATGTAGCCTGATGAAACCTGCTGCAACTTGTAGCACATGCATCACTTATTCCACCAGCCTTAGAGAAGAATGTGGAACGACAAATTAACAAAGCTCTGATAATTTTTTTTTTTTTTTTTGCTTTTACAGTACTACAGATGGGTGCACATACTTCTGCCTTTTTCTTCCTAAATAAGAGAAGGAATACACTCATTCAGAACCTCCCTGCTGCCTGAGCTTCAAACGCTCTTCTCAATCCTCACTGCTTGCTTTCTCCTAGGTTTCACCAGGCCTCTCTCGGTCACGAGAGCAGAACTGAGCGGAAGATTCAACTTTGGGGTGTCAGGGTAGTGAGAGAATCATGGTGTCTCTAAACAGCTGGTAGTTCTGGTTCTTTCCACAGAGCCTTTCTCAACACCTTTCCTTGATGCACCTGACCAGCCTAAGGTTCTGTTGCACTTTATTTCTCTCTTTTGGTTCTCGTTTTAAAGTGGTATTGTGGAAAGGCAGGAAAACAGAAGAGGTTCAAGAAAGGTTTCCATTAGTAATTTTTAGACTTAGTGCAGTGCTTTTCTTCACTAAGAAGTTATTCAATTTTTTTTTTTAACAGAAAATTAAAAATCCCTCAGGTCATACCGATCTGGGGATCACTAGTTTCCTAAAATAGAACTTCTATGCTGGTGGTAATATTCCAGTTAGTATAGCAGCCAGTCGACTAATGGAGATTGGTTCATTTCTCCCTTGTTAAATATAATAACTTTTTAAACCACTTAAAATAAAGCACTGTATGACTGCATGCTTATGCAGTTGTATACATTCCCTTGAATAAAATGCACCTGTAAACTCCAGAGCTTATGGTAGTCTTCAAAGTACTGACAAAAGATGTCCAGGTCAGAAAAAGTTATCTAATTGGTATGTGTGCAGCTATTCTAGATTAAAAGGCAATAGCATATCTATCCTTGTTTGGCTTCTTAAGTATAACCTTCAGTACTATAGTAACCACAAAGATATATGAAATGTGTGAGAGATGTAATCTATTTAGGAATTTATGTGTCCTGATCCTCATCTTTCGTGCTTTAATACTCCCATGATTTCACTAACATGCTCTAATGCTATAGAGCTCATGTGTCAGTTTTTCCAGGGATAACTCCGTTTTATAGACAATAACAAATATACAAATAAGCAATTATCCTAATTATTATATTGTCCCTACTTAAGTCCTTTCTTAAAAGGTAGGAACATTGCCACAATGCCTGAAAAAACCTGAACCAATGTGCTTTTGCCTTACATTCTTCTGTGTTAGATTGCTCTTACCTATATGCAATTATTTGTAGCTGCTGTTTAGTTTTTTCACACTGGGATTACAAGTTTTCTGAGAGAAAACCAAGATAGAACCACTCTAGTAGATAGAAGCACTGTAACAGATATCATCACTATAATTGATATCACCAAGGGGTGATAGGGCAGACTGCAAGGTTTAGGAGAGGATGGAAGAAGACAATGAATACAGTGGCTGGCAAACAGCTGTTCTTCATTATATAAAAATAGCAGAGACAAGTTTGTCTTTGGAGGAAAAGATGAAGGGGAGTGTTTTATTAACACTATTTATTAATTCTGTGTTGAAGTTAGTGATTAGTCAAGTATATGGTGGAAAATCCCTTTCACCAATTTAAAAATTTGGAAGTCAAGAAAAAAATCATTTTGTTAATTGATTTGAGAACTTTTTTTTCAAAAAAAGCCTCAAACACCTTTTTTAATGGTGACCTAAGCAGCATCATCACTAGATGAAATGAAAATAAAAAATTTGATGGGAAGGATGAGGGCATGAAATCTGAACTGTCATTACATTGTCAGCAATGAAGAGACACCAAGGAGAGAGCAGTGCCATGAAAAACAGTTTCTCATTTGGGCAAAACAGGGAGAGTGCAAGCTTCATGACTAAGTTTTGGAGAGGATCACATAAATTCAAATCCTTTGTATTTGCTGATCAAGAAAAACATGCGTGTTTCAAAGCAGGTTGGATGTGTGAGAAACTCAGGCAAGAACTATGGCCTATAGGTAGCAGAGGTAGAAAAAACAGTGCTACTAACAGCTCAAAAGTAATCCATGGGCTTGCAAAATGAAGGTGTATGGTGAGAATGCTGTGATGAATAAAATAAAATTACTTCATAATTTTAACGTCTAGTATAAATTAAAGTAGCTACTGTCTTGAATATCTTTATATTAACATGGAGTTTTCCCTGGTTTTAGAAACAAATGTGCTGAGAGTAATAAAAAGCCAAATACTGATCTTATGTTCCTACACAAATGAAATATAGCAACTATTGGATATAATTGTTCACAATTTGAACAATTAATTTTTAAAAAATTATACTATGTTAAGGAAATGACACATTAATTAAGTGGCATGAGATGAGCTATAGTTATGACTGTAAAACAAAAATACAAAATATGAAAAACAATATTATATAAAAAAATAAAAAGCTCAAACAAAATGTGTTTCAACATTTTTGAAAGCATTTTTTAGGATTTTTTTTTTTAATTTCTGCTTTGTGGCAAATTTTGAAATAGTTTGTTCTGATTCAGAATAATCAAAATACCAGCATTTTCCATTAAACTGGAAATTCCCAGTTTTAGCTGTTTGTAGTCTTGCTCTCACTTTCCCAGTTTTAAGCCCTGAATAGGTCATCTTTGCTCAAAAAAGTTGCTTACTTTTTTATTCCTAAAAGCAGAAAAAAGTCAGAATTAGTAAAGAAATAAATTTGGGAGATATGACTGCTTAAGATCTATCCTTCCATGCATAGAAAGAAAGTAAAATAAGTGGGAATTTGGATGGGCAACTGTTAACATATACGTGTAACATATAAAGGGTGATTTCCATGAGTCATTTAAGTGCCTCTATCACAGGAAGAAAAATGTGTGACCTTAGATATTCCCTTAATTTCCTAGACTGTTTCTTCCACATTTAGGTGAAATGTAGAGACATATTAATTTTTTTCCTGAGTCATCATTGGCGTCAAGGCTAAATCTGTGCTCATAGATTTTTATAAAAATAGGGTCTAGCACATATATTTAATGGTATTTTCTGTTTCTGTAAGTTAGACACAAGAATTCCAATGTCTATGTACGATTTTTTCTTTATTTGCTGACTTAGGAAAAACCATAAAGAGAACTAAACACTGTAAATTTTATTACAAGCAGGTTGTGTATGTCCATACCAAGCAATCAGTGTAAGAACATGGCAAAAATGCCCATCTATTTTATCTTGGCCTGAAGAGTACTTGCATGAGTTAGAGACTTCAGAAACTACTCCTTATTGTACTTATAAGCAAACTCTATTTGGAGTTGAAATAAGATGTCTCTAAAAAAACCAGAACATCTGCTTCGTCCATTTCTAATTTATTTAATTTACAATTAATATGGTTCTTACTGTATGTCTTAGGACTATTTCTTCTGGGTTCATTTCTCTTCACTCTCATGATTTACTACTCCGAAGGTGCTTATCCCATTAAATTTATACAGTGTTTGTGGACCGAAGCCAATATGTTCTACACCTTCAAATTCTAACCTTCCTCACTGACATTTTTCTGCATATTTTCTTCAAATAGAAGTTACAGATAAATCAGTCACCTCTAATTTGGCTTATTGATACAGTGATACTCTGGTTTATTTTGAACAAAACATTAAAAGCTAATGGAAAATAATTAACCTAAACCCATAAACAACCTCATCTCATTATGTTTCTTAGATTTTGGTCCACTATGCTTTCATTAAGAAACTACTGAATAATTTAAGTACTAAAAAGAACCCACAGAATGAAAAAGTTGCTCCAAATAAAAGCTATATTGACTCTGATTCATGAGTGCTTCTCTGATTACAGACTTCACTGTGTCATTTTCAGCTCAGACTTCAATCTATACTGTAGCACTAGGATACAGGAACCATCTCCTTAAGTGTCGTTTTGAACAGAATTATCTGATCAAATGACCAATTCTGATTTCCTTTCCCTATTCTCATCTTAAAATATGAAGTACGTTGAACTATAGCAGAGTGATCTTAACTCGTGCATGGATTTTGTGGTTCTGTACAATATCTGCTTAGTAAGCTTGATGTATTTTACGCCCTTTATTTTTATCTGCTTTGCTTTGATAATGTTATTTTGTCACTGGATGTGGTTTTAGGTTTTTCTGAAAGGCAGTGGCAGCTTAGGCCATTGAGACCGATTTTGCAAACCTGTGGTTCTGGGTTTCAGGACATCCTGTGTGTGAATGAATTAAAACAAACAAAAATGCACCTTTGATCTCTAACAGATCTTAAGTATGGTTGCATTGAACTTGGCTCTTGTTATAATTTCTACCTTTGAATAACTTGAGTAATTTCTCCAATCAGTTCCATGTTTTCTTGTCTGCGAGATAGGAATAATAGTTATTTTAGGTTCTTTGAGATGCATACAGGGAAAGCAGAGCAAGCCACATTATGTATTTTTTGGGAAACATTATCATGGCTGAAAGAACACCTCTGTATGTTTATAGGAAGTGACAAGCTACTGTGTTAGCCTTGCACATATTATGTCTCTGTCATCTTCCAAATGTGTTAAGCATACCTGGAAGAATTCCCAACAGATGCTTCCTTTTACTTATTTTCTTATTTTTTTCTATTACACCATTCACAAGTGTTCTTGTCAAAGACCTACTTCACAAAACTTTTTCTGGAATGATTGTTGTACTGTACAAGTACAATCAGGTATGATAAAAGCTTGTGCTTCATTACTATGCTGCTTAACAAAGCAAGGCTGTTACTTAAACTTGAGTAAGTGAGGAGTAATATCTCTAAAACCAGTGAAATGTAACTGGAAAGGGAACTGCATCCCATGAAGTGGCAGACACCAATGCCTAGCTAATGTATTACTTTAGATGTACGGGAACAATTTAATATCTTAATCCTTAGTCTAAACATGGACACATGACTGGTTTATAGAATAAGGTCCTGATTCTACAGACTCATTAGCATGACTTTTTTTCCAGTCTCTGAACCTGCCTCTGAGTTGAGCCATGCCCCTGTGCAGAAAAAAAAAACCTTGCTGGCAAGGAGGCTACTGGCTGGGTGCTTTTCAGTGGTAATGAGCACCTGCAGTGCTGACTGGACTTCTTTTGGTGCTAATAGGTGGTAACTACCTTTCAAGATTGGCAAGATCATTTTAAATCCTATGTATGCTTTCTGTGATAGTTTAACCTCTTTTCCTTCAGTGCTAGAATTTTAAATTAAAAATAAAACAGCAAAGTAAAAAATCATGAATATGAAAGGTTTTATTATATGAAAAAAAAAGAAGTAAGAAAGTAAGAAAACATGTTTTAACTTTGTTAAAGAGGGGCAAGTCCTCTGAGGAGTATCATGGTCTAGAAGTTTAAATGATGAAGAGAAATAAATCTTTAGCTATTTTGTTTTATAGTTTGGAATTTTAGCTTTTCTCACAAAAGATTAAGAGAAGGAGAACATATTTACTTCATATTCTCTGTTATCTGTTTAAACAGGACTTTCCTGTTTCTATGTCTACTTTACAGCTATCATATTTCAGTTTCCTAAACCTTTATTTTTCTTGCTTTTTTTTGTTACATAGGTTATATTCTACATCAAAGATTATTATTGCTTCTTTAAAAATATGTTACTGTTTGAAAGCTTTCTTTTTCATGGGCAACAGCATCAGCATTATGGTAAAGAACTGAATATTGGTGCAGTTTTGAGATCATCACACGTCATCAATGTTTCAAAACACTCTGAGATTTGAAAAGCATAGCAGGCTGTGTAGCAAATTTTATCAGTGGAGCAAAAAATCTTTGCTTAGTATGATTTTAAAGGTTTCTCACTCTTTATAACTTTCTATTTCCATTCTTTTTCCTTTTGACATAAAAGAAAGAGTACATGCCAGCACAGTATCTACTTATATTTTGCAATGCTGGTATTTATTTGGGATTTTTAAAAATATTTTTCTGTCTTTTGGCGAATGATTCATATTTTAAGAGACCTTTTTTTATGTGCCTATAGTCATTATAGTGGATCTGTATGGGACGAGGTCATTCAGAAACACAAGTCTGAGCCAGATCAGCTGTGAACACAAGATCACTTTTCAGCTAACAAGGCAGAGCAGAATTCAGCGTTGATGTGGTTTTGTGCTGGTTGCAGAAGGAGGCATGGGATTTCATTCTTCGTAACATTATAGGGGTGAAAGCAATTGTTATGTGAGCTGGCATAAAGACTGCAGGTACAGAATTAACCTGTCAAAACTCCAGCAAATTTCAACAGGCACACAGAGTTTTGTTTGAAGCTTTGTGTCATGTATGCCTGGAATATTTTTATCTAGTATTAGAAGCCCTAAAATTCAGTACTGATAATTGAACCGTGGACTCTAGCAATACTGGAACATATTGGCTTAGAATCAGTTTGTTTTTTAAAATTCTAAAATTATCTTTGATTCTCTTTGTAGAAGATTACAGAACTCTGATAGGTGCATTGTAATGTATGCATATGTAATTACAGGTTAATAAAAGGATGGACTCAAGGCTACCTGAGTGAGCACATATTTGGTACCTCCAAGACCACTTTCCAGGCTTGCAAAACACCTGTCTGAATAGCAAGCATATCCTTTCTTGGGCTTTGAGCATGGAACTCACTCTTTTTTCTTCATAATTTACTCCTCCTGCCACAAAAATGGTCTCTCATTACTATTTAGTAAAATTATTATTGCTTCTCTGTGGATGCACACAGCATGTAGTGCCCAAAGACTGGAAAACCATCCTATATTGTTGTGTTCAGTGCCATACTTACCAACAGTGTTGGCTTTGGGGGCTGTGCCTGCACTTCATTGGGCAGACAACCCAGGCACCACTTTCTTGGGAAATCACAGCAGAGAAGGTCTCTCAGCGTGCTCAGGTTCCTGACTCGAGGCTCAAAATGCACATCTCACCTGGGGAACTCAGAAATCCTTCTCAGTTTCACTGTCCATATGTAGTCACAGGAAACCTTACTGACTAAAGATTGCCTGAGAAACAGCCTCATATAATTTTTATGTGTCTCAGTCTTCCTGGAGGCAACCATTTCATGACCTCGCACATCAAAAAATCTGATCTGATCCAGATGCATTGTGTACTAATTGCTTGTATTTGCTAACTACTACTGGGTTTTCTTGGCTGTCAGGTGAGCTGAGAAGTCTAGAGCAATCTTCATTCCAAACACATGAAATGCTTTCATAGCTCAGCAAGCACATGCCCTTTGGCTATCTCACCACTGTATATGACAAATTAACCGGGGTGTTCTCATGATATAGCTGGGAAGCTCTGCCAAGGAAGTTTGTCTGCTAAAAAAAAATGGCTTAACCAACACTTTTATTCTCCCTAAAGGTGTGAAGGCATACACTGGTGCCAAAAGCAGGTGTTAATGACAGGTACTAGGTCCCCAATATTATCCTTGTAGTTGCAGATGGCTGTTTTTTATTTCCTTCCTGTCTTGCACTGGTACATCATGCTGTGCATAGTGAAAAATGGCCTGTCATGTTCCACTTGGGCTTTATACAGGGAGATATTTTTAACATTCTGACATAATCAAATCTAATGAAGTCTGTATTTGACTTTTTAGATCACATGTGCCTCTTTTTAAAAGGCATAGTTTGAATAACAGGTGAGACAGAATGGTTTGACAAAAAGAAAACAAAAATTTTCTCTTCCATCCAAAGTGGTTGCTGGCTTCCTTACTACCTACAGAACTGTTAACATGTGTATATGTCAAATACTGTTCAGTGTTATATGGGTAGTGAAATCTGTTCTCAAAACAACTGCTTGAACTGGTAAGTGATCCTAATATTAATGAAAATGTTCTCAGAATCATGTCTTACCATACAGTATTTTAAATATACATTATGTGTACACGTCTGGCTTGAGTTGATTGTGTGTTATAAGAACCAGCTGAAGTTCATGATGTAACCATGTTAACACTTTTTAATAGCTTTTTGAGAGCACAACACAATTGTGTTAATGATAATCAGTTAAAGATTCTATTTGTTCCAGATGTTACTTTTCCAGGCAAAAAAAAAAGAAAAAAAAAATTTCTTCTATATCCCTGCTTAATATCAAGTAGTCAGAAAAGTCCTAATGTGAACCTAATCTCTTTCTTTAGATAACATACTACTGAGCCATAGCTTGAATTGCATATGTGAATACAATTGTGAAAGAAACATAGATGCCTAGAAAAGCTTTTTTTTTTTTTTCTGGCATGGATCTTTAGTTCCCAGTGGCCTAAAGTCCCACACCACAAAATCACTATAATTGGCATGGCTGGCAACTTCGTCTCTCATTGTCAAACAGATCTTTTACCGTAAATTTGTAGGAACTCTGAAACTGAGCTAAAACCAGAAGTATCAAAAGAGAAAAAAGAAAGCAAACCACACATAGATTCAAGCATACCATTAAATGACTGACTTTTTATAAACTGTACTATTAAGTGACCTATATTAACAAAAAAAAGCATTTATTTATTGGTTGCTTACATTTCAAAGGGTCATCCAAAACAAACTTGACATTTAATGCCTCATTGATAAGAAGGGTACATTTTACTAGACTTATAATAAATAGATATGTCCAGGCTTGTTACCAATGTTAAATAAAGATTGATCTTAAAGAATATATCTTCAGGAAAGAAAAGTTTCTGGAACTTTGGAGGTGGGGAAACAGTATAGATGTAAATCTGTGCTGCAATAGTAGCTGGAAAATATCTTCAATCATTACAATGGACTGCAAGAAATACCTTTTTCTAGGACTTTTCATTCCTGCATAAAATAGGAATAGGTATGATGGGCCAGAAACTCTCCTGCACTAGGACAAAGAAAGGAAGGAAGTTAATTACGGGTTCTAGATTCCTACAGTTGTTATGTACTTCTCTGCATTGCTCCAGAGGATCTCCCCAGTAAAAATATCTCAGGCAGAGGACATATACGAGACCACAGTGAATATATGACCGCATGAGATGACCACATGGCTTCCAGCCACCTCATTCACGTTCACAGGATGTCCTTGGCATACAGTCACCTCTTGTAAGGATGCTTCCTCCTTTCTTTGCTCTATACCATAAACACTCTGTGACACATCACGCTGCTTTTCATTAATGAGCCTTCTCACTGCTGCCTTTCAACATTGCCATTGGCCTTTCTGTGGCTGTGTGTTACTGCTCGTGACTAACAATGTTGAAGAGGAGTGAGGAAGGAAGCAGGAGGCTCCAAGGAAGGAACTGACACCACTGCCCAGAAGGAAAGCAGGATTATTCTGTCCTGGCACTAGTCATTCTGCACATGCTTTGTCAGTATCCCTACCCAGTGAGGTGACTAAAAGGAATTTAGCCATCCAGGTGCCACCTATCTGCGGAGATTTCCTCTAATTTAGTCAAAGCACAAAGGCATTGCCTATGAAGCAGGTGGACTGGCAGTGTGGAGAGTGCTATAAGGATCACTCAGGACTATAGAGCTCTTCAAAATGCCTGTGGGGAGAGCATGGATTGTCACTGTTTATACGAATACAGTGAAGACCTTGACCTTGGTGGATACTGCTCTTGCAAGGTAAGGGAAATATACCATCTGTATCAACATATATTGGGCATTAGGCCAAAGTAATAGTCTCTTTGCAAACAGCAAAACCATTTTTTTTGGTCAAGTGTGAAAGTCCCTTCTGTTTTGCAATTTCACTTCTGTTTTACAATTTAAGATGATTTTATTAGCCTTACATGGGGAAAAGAGTTGTAAAATGTAATAAAATCTGAAAGACGGGCCTTTTTTTCTCAGTTGTTAAACACAAACACTCTTCCCCAAAAGGCATAAAATTATTTTTGCCAGTACAGACAGAATCTATATAAAAAGGCTACCCATATTAATCACAGTCAGATTAAGCACTGACTTTTTTTAGAAGCACTATAACATGTATATGCCCTTGATGGGCTGCCTTATTTTGATGTTTTTATAGTGTTAGCAAATTTTGCAGTTCAGGGAAAACCAGAAGATTTAAATACCAGTCATGCAGTGAAAAGGTTGGTTTTTTCTGTAGTATTTAAGAGAAAAAGCATCCTCTAACAGCCATACGTGTTTGTGAAAGAACAACAGGCAAAGAGTGCCACTAACCTTCTCTGTCATGCAGACTGTTGGATTCTCCACTGAGTGTGAGTGTACTCCATTTCCTTTTGCTTGTCCCAGATATCGTGGTCACACCTTGTTTCCAAAGGAAAAAAATGCTTGCCAATGAGTTTGGTCTGTTCAGCAGAGTTTTGGAAAGGACATACCTTACATAGAGCTACAGGGGTTAAGCAGTCTGATATGAGATTGGGGCAGGATGGGCTGTGCTGTGTTAGGCGTGATGTTTTGGAATACTGGGGTGGGCTGGCAGGAGTGCAGATCATCTAAGCTGTGTGAGGAATTCAGAGCATGCTGGAGGAGAACTCTCTTAAGGTTTGTTTCTTGACATTAAAACTGCAATGCTCTCAGTTTCACATAAAGGAGATGTGAAGTGCTAGACAATGTGGGCAGTCAGAGAATCTGCTCTTGAGTGTGTTGCTGAAACTGTAACAAGGCAAACTGTAACTGCAGCACAGCAGTTGACTTGACTCGTTCTGGCCATAGCCCTGGCATGGGTGTTTTAACATGTGCCAAGCTGATTATAGTCTGCAGGAGACTATGTGCCAACTGAGAATTGCTGGAAGGCAGGCCAACATCAAAACAGTTAGAGGGTAAACTGCTTGTTGACTTTGTGAGCGACTTCTGGGAAGAGGGGCAGCCTCTGGCAGCCTCTGAAATTGCTGAGAATGGAAGGAAGTAGTGTCCTCTCAGAAATGCAGTTTAGGGTGGTTATGAGAAAAAATAACCCTTGTCCTTCTTTGAGACAGGAGTTGTGGGAAAGATAAAGTGAGTACATGGACTTAGCATGGGGGAAGGGAATGAAGAAACTTGCTGGGTTTGTTAGGAAATTGGTTAGTTTTGCCTTGTTTGCTCCAGTTTAGTCTGGAGGATTGGGACCCTATATCAGCCAGTGAAGTCAGGAGGTTTTGGTCCTTATTTGTCCCAAAAGGCAAAAAGAGAATAAGTACAACCTTTCAATAAAAATGGGCACACATCATGCAGATACCCTTGCACTTTACTCTTTCTGCTGGTAATAGGTTGACCAACACCCCTCAGTTTATCCTTGCAAGTTTTCTTAATCGGGACTGAAATTCATAAGTCATAGCTGTATTTCTTGGCTTTGGTCTGCGCTTAAAATCATTGCAGATGGAGCCGGAGTGGATAGGTAAACTTGTGGCTCTTAAATCCAGGCACTTATTCATGATAAATTGCATTTAGTTCATTAAATCAATCTCTCTGAGCATTTTTCTTCTGCCCTCAATTCCCTGTATCGCTACAACCAAAGGGAGTTGTAGTGTCTGCATGTTTTTAAAATAAACAGAAAAATCCTTGATGGTGCTGGACTAGATGTTCCTGATAACACGTTGCCAACAGAAAAGTTCTCATCCTTGAAGAAAGTTTTTCAAGTGGTCATGACACTCTCAATCGCGTAAGCCTCTCTTCAGAACAGACATTCGGTGCCCTCAAATGACTCTTCAGACTTGGCTCAGAAACAGGCTGACACAAAAGGGGCTAATTAACACACACATTTTCATGTGGAGGAATCTGGTTTCCAAACAGATTTTTACCAGTAATATAGCTGACAAGCTGAATCTGCTAGGACTGTTTCTTCCGTCCAATTTGAATGAAAATGGGAACAAGGGATAGGAGAAAGAGACATTTCATTCCAGTGACAGTACAGACATGATGAATTCCTTTGAGCCCAACTTCTGTCATGTTATATTTCTTCTTAAATGGAGCAATGCACAAAATATAAGAGGCAACAAATTAAAATACAGATAAATGTTGCATGTGCCATGTACACATCTACAGAAAATGTGGATATGAACATTTCAGGAGTATGTATGCATTTGTGGAGAAGAAAGAGAACAGGACTAAAAAGGTAGTTCTACATTATAGCACTGGCACATTATAAACTCCATTTTTCACTTCTGCTGTAGACTTCGGATCCTGTAATTCCCTTAGAATTGCTGCAGCAGTATAGCCCTACTCTGCACAAAATATCTTAAGACTGTCTGTGTGTCTGTCCAGACAATTGTAAACAGGACTTTGAGGCAAAACAGTGCAATTAGTAGAACCCAAAATTCAAACACTTCCTCTACTCTCTCACACTCCCCCAACACCAGTTAGGAGAACACATCCTTGGTGTGCAGGGCCTTGGGCTCTCCTACTTACTGTCATATTCTTTCTGTTCTATCTAGACTGATTCTGAACCAATTATTATTTTATTGTCACCTTTATGGAAAATANCAACAAGTACCAAGTGTTGATAGCTAATTGCTCCAGACTAATCGACTGCTTGCACCCCTGTATCTGGCAGGGTATTGTAGGGGCTTCTAGTAAAGGGCTCTGGAGATAAGAACAGATTTTCACATGTTTTGGTGAAACTCACAAGGAGTCCATTGTAACACTGTGCCCTTTGGATTAAGATTAAAGAAATGACTTTTTTGTCAGTTTATCAAAGGAAAATTAAAGTTCCTTAGACATCAGTTACAATGAATCTGAGCCTTTAATCATACTGACAAGAAAAGATAGAGAATTTGAGCTAAAGAATGTGTTCAAGGCTCGATGTTGGATGGTTGGTATTTAACTCTGTGTAAACTGCTGATTTTTACTGGGAAGGCTTTTAACTCACCAGAGTTATGTACTTCTGTATCATTTCAGTTTAAAGTATTCTACCCCATATCACTCTCTACATTTATTCCATGCTGTAGACTGGATCACTCCAAAGACTATTAGATAAAATTCTGGAAATGCTTCATTCACAAACCTGTTTGGCTTGCATCCAGCAAAACAAGGAACTCAAGCAGAAGTTTAGGGGAAAAAAAAGTTGTGATTCTCAATGGCACTGCCTGGGTAGCCTTTATTCCATGTGAAGCTCTATTTGCAGTACTACCAAATATTAATATACTGAAAGCTGTTAAAAATGGGTGCTGGACCAGCTCCCGGAAAAACCTTTAGGAAATGCTTAATGAAAAAAAGTGTTGAACTTGAGGCTTATCTTTGAGAAAGTAAGACAATGCTAAGTGGAAATCATATGTAAACAGAAGGTGATCTGGTTAATACATGAATTACTATGCAGTTATTTCAGATTACAGGCTTTTCCACATCTGAGCAATAGAAAATGTACAAACAAGTTATAATTCCAGAAAGAAAGCCTCCTGGACAAACAGCTGGGGGTAATTATGAGACCGTGACCAAGCCATCAACAGTGTAGGTGTTACTTTCAGTTCAGAGCCAAAGGGAAAAGGAGGCAGTTAAAAAAGTGCCCTGGGGAGGAGTAGGATGGAGCTGTAAATACAATAACAAAGAGGGGCCACCTTAAAAAATAGTAGTAGCAGTAGAGAGCACACAAGGAATAAAAAATATACCTGTTCAAAAGAAAAACAGATTTTTAGAAGCAGAAAAGTGCAGAAATAGCTTAGGAGTTGTCTGAAGACAAGCTGAATCAGGTGTTACACGCCTCGCCCCCGCCCCACAAAACCTAAATAAGATATGTATCTAATTTTCTCTCCAACTCTTCCTAGAGTGGGTTTGTGACACTTTTTTAATCTCTTGTCCTATAGTTTTCTCTTTTCTCTCTCTATATTTTGCAGTGCACCACAAGTTTTGTGATTCACCTGTGTTATCTGCTATTCTTCACTTTTATTAATGTGCACTTGGATTGTCTGCCTCCTTTAGCACTAATTCTCCTTTTCACTGCTATTTACTAACTCTACCATATTGAGGATTTAGGATAATGAACTTCAGGTGGAATGAGGCATACAAGAGACTTTTCTTAAAAAACCTTTGCTTCTAATTAAATAATTTTT